>CAOKYR010000048.1:0-42276 GCA_948473455.1 Teleiodes luculella | reverse complement strand
CATACTCGTAGTTTCCAGTAGGAGAAATAGATTTTTGAACTTATACTCGTATTAGACCTTTTTTTACCTCGTTACTCACTCTGTGACCTAAGATGAGCAGTTACGTCTGAGGTGTGGATGAGAATAAATGCTCTAATCTAAGAGCTAGCTGATTTTGCTATGCTACGCCGAAACTTAGTGTGGTTTAGTGTTTAGATTAAATATAAAATATGCATGATAGTCTGGGTAGACTCGAGCCCCTCGGTGGGGACATATGTGACCTGTTAATGATGATGATAGTCTGTAAGGTATTTATGTTATAGGCCTCTGTTTATATATTTATCATCTATATGTAAATATTGCCTGAAATAAATGGATTTATTATTATTGGCTATTTTATTCAATTTTTACATTTTCATATATCCAAAATAACCGTTTTTACATATTCACGTTTAACGATTCGATATAGAAATACGACTGATAGAATTATTAAATTTGGTAGAGAAACACTCTACTGGAGTGCTTTATTTGGGAGAACATGTTTATTTTGTGCGATATTTATTGGTTTCGACAAAAACAGGGTCTGGCACGAGAGCCCTATCGGCTGGCCATCGTAGGGGAAATTGAAACCCATCAAATAACATTCCGGATTTCAGCGTTCCCATAAAATATTGCCTGTAGCAGTTCGTGCGTAATTTCAGATATTACGTGAAAGGTTCAGAGCGCTAACTTTGAAGGGCTTGCTCGGAGCAAGACGGTAGCTTATTCTGTGTTACTTGTTTGGGCGATGATTTGGTCAGTCCATTGTTAAACGTTATTATTTGGTAATGAAGAATTGAGCCATAGTTTTCTTTGCATGCGATTTAATAGTTTTTTAATAGTATTATTGAACACAAAAGAATAAGTTAATAACTATACGTCTATATATTTTTTACAAAATGTATTCTTGATATTGTTAATTAACTGAGAAATGTTTTTATGTAATTTTATACTATAACGGCTAAACTCATCATAAATATAAGTTTATTTCAAATTGTCTTGGACTAGAACATTTGCAGATTTACTGATTTCTAACACTTCAGTGGTACATCGTAAACGGTACGAAATCACCGCACTAAATAATATATTTTGGCGCGGACGGATATAGAAATGGATATTTATTTATTTTTATTATTATAGGGTTGTTTTTGCTAAGTCGTGAATCTGTATCGTGCTATAGGATAAATAAAAACCAAATTGATTATTATTTTTTATTAAATGGTAAGGAGTTAAATAATAAATGAAATTGACTAATATAATAATGTGGGTCATCAAAACATGTTTAGTATCGTCGTATTAAATGTAATAAGTCGATAGCAAAAAACGTACAGAACCGCCAAATTTTTAAGTGAGTATTTTTTAAGTTATAGGGTTTTACATTTTAAATTATGCAAGTCTATTTAAAGTATTTAGTAAAAAAACAGAACTTATATTTGTTATTTGTCATGTATATATAGATTTATATTTTTAATGGAAGTTTATAAAGAAGGTTAATAAATGAGAAAAAAACGCACGCACTAAGTTTGCGCAAAATAATGTTATCAAATCAAAAGGTTTTAGCAGCCATTTCACAGATGAACGAGTGAGTGTTGGTACAGACTTCAGTTCCAATGTACAGTGTAGAACTTCTTGAGAAGACAACTCCACAGTTTTCTAAGTTCTGATCGTTAGAGTACCAACGATGAAAACCTGTTTCGTCAAGCTTCTGCCCTGTTGAAAATATTAACTATTAGATTTTTAGGAAAGTATAAACTACTAATATGTATGACACTACATAGTATAAAACAAAGTCGCTTTCTCTGTCCCTATGTCCCTATGTATGCTTAAATCTTTAAAACTACGCAACGGATTTTAATGCGTTTTTTTTTAATAGATAGAGTGATTCAAGAGAAAGGTTTATATGTATAAAACATGCATATTATACTTAAGGATAACCCACAATAACCATTTTCCTGTGCGGAGCCGGGGCGGGTCGCTAGTAGTAAAAATTGCTTATATCGTTTAGAATACATCACAGCCTACAGGGTAAACCCATCTCGCAAAATTTGGTGTCAGAATTATTGATAACAAGGTTCGTGAGTATAACGACTACATCAATAGATAATAGCCAAACTGTTTACGTGCTTTTAGAAGAGCGGAATCATCTTTTCAAATTCAGCCTGCAATGCCATATCTAAACATGGAAAAGTCTGACAAAGTGATATTTGTCCGATCACTTGAACTCGGAACTCAGTCAACTTTGAGTACAGGTTTCTTACCTTTGACGTTATAATAGTCAGGTATTTTGCCGAAAACTTTTCTAAAGCCACTGAAGTAGTAGTTGTCAGGATCGTATTTAATGAAGTTGGAGATGATCTCAGCTTCAAGGTCGTTTTCAGGCGAAACGAGCATACCGCCTTCCATGAAACAGGTATGCCAAGCTTCCTGCCAGGTCTTTAGTCTTCTATTGACTTTATAGCATTTCTTTGCTGCTTCGGAATATTTATATTCTGTAAAAGGCACGTAAATGTTAAAAGTTTCGGTATATGTGGTCTCCTCACATGATGACATGGCGGTGGGGATAAAAGTAACTAATAAAATTTAAAGATAAAACTAGGGATAAAAGTAACTAAAAAAGCTAGGAACATCTGCGCGTGAGAATAAATAACAGTACCATATCAGATGCCTACAAGGCTAATATAACTATTTAGTCGGGAGTTTTACCCATAATAATAATAATAATAATAATAATAATAAAGCTTTTATTAATTCCATACAAATATTGTTTACATTATACAATTCATTTATAAATCATTAAATTACAATTCAATAAAAAATAATAAATATTCGATAAAATAAAATAAAAATTTATATGCATGTGTTTCATTCAATTAAGTGATGATTTGTATGGACCCCCTTCGGGTAAAAGCCTCCTCCAAAGTATTCCACTGTTCCCGGTCCTTAGCCACTTGTTGCCAAGTTCGGCCCGCCACCGCTACCACCTCATCTGCCCATCTAGCATAGGGTCTGCCTCTCGCTCTGGTGCCCCCTGGCCCCACCCAATTTACGATTTTTCGAGTCCACCTGCCATCATCGTATCTGGCCACGTGGCCTGCCCATCTCCACTTTCTTTGAAGGGAAAAGGTCAGCGCATCAGTTATTTTTGTTTTCTGGCGGATGTCTTTGTTCTTCACTCTGTCTTTTAATTTTATTCCCAGGTAGCTTCTCTCCATTCTTCTTTGAGTGGTCTGGATTTTCCTTCTGGTCTTAAGATCGAACGTCCAAGTTTGGCAACCATAGGTGAGGCACGGTAAGATTTCAGAGTCCATAACTATTTTCTTGTTAGGTAAAGAGAGTTGAGATTTAAATATTTCTTTATGAGCCCAGTATTTTTTCCAAGTGATCGCTACTCTACGGTCTACCTCTTCCGCATTTCTTTCTTTACTGAAGGAAATCTGTTTGCCTAGGTAAATGTATTTTTCTACAAACTCAAGAGGAATGTCATTTATTAAGATGGGTATCTTGTGATGGTTCGTCATGACTTTAGTTTTTTCGAGATTCATTTCCAATCCAATTTTGACACTAGCCTGGTGAAGGTCGTTTATTATGCCGTTTAGTTGGCGTGCAGATTCTGAGAATAAGATGATGTCATCGGCAAACCTGAGGTGGCTCAGAAAGCTACCGTTTATACTGATTCCTTGCGTAGACCATGGCAAGTCTCTCATAATGTACTGCAGGACAGCTATGAACAGTTTTGGGGAGATCGGATCTCCTTGTCTTACACCTCTATTTATGTTGATTATATCTCCTAGTCTGTCTAGTTTGACTCTACTTGTGCTGTTAGCATAGATGTTTTTGAGGATATTTATATACTTTTCCTTTATGTTTTGTGCTCTCATTGCTTTCCAGATGCTATTGTGCGATATAGAGTCAAAAGCTTTTTTATAGTCTATGAAAGCTATATATAAGGGTCTTCGGAATTCCTGGTATTTTTCTATCACCTGGTCTACTACTTGGATATGATCAACTGTACTGAAACCGCTTCTGAATCCGGCTTGTTCGACCAGCTGGTGATCGTCAATATCTGTGTTTATTCTCTCCAGCAAGCAAGAGGCGAATAGCTTGTAGAGACAGGGCATGAGGCTTATTGGACGATAGTTTCCTATGTCAGCCGGGTCGCCTTTTTTGTACAGGAGGATTATTTCCGACTCCGTCCAAATACGCGGAACTGCTTCTTCCTGCAATATTTTGTTGAATAACAGAGTTATTGGGGTCAGTAGTAAAGTCTTTGCAAACTTGATGCATTCGTTTGTGATACCATCTGGTCCCGGACTCTTTTCTGATTTGAGTCTCATTATTTGCTTCAGGATTTCAGGCTCCGTGAACTCCGGAATCGGAGAAGTCGTCTCGTTTTGATTGCCAGTACTTATTTCATGTAATGAGTTTGGTTGGCTGTACAGATTAGCGTAAAACTTTGTAGCTGTATTTATGATCTCCAGTCGGGATCTGCCAGTGGTAGAGCCTGGCTGTAGTGATGGTATCCATGATTTTGCTCTATTTAGTTCTTTGTTCGCTTTTTTCGTAGATCTGGATTTTTCTAGGTGTCTTTGTATGGTATTCATTCTGTAGGTATCATAGCATTTTCTTATTTCTTTGTTGGTAGTTTTGTAGAGCTCTTTTAGTTTTTGTTTATCCTCTTTACTCAATTTAGGTTTGTTTTGTAGTTTACTTCTTTCTTTCATGAGCTTTAGGGCATCTTCAGACAAGATGTTGGGTTTTTCTATTCTTTTAGTACTTTTTAAGCTTTCCAAGATAGATTTGACAATTTTTTCGCAATATTCTTCTGCTTTATAATTATCATGCGTTTTTATGAGTTCTGGTATATGCTTGTTCAGCTCTTCAAGATAGCTCTCTTGCTCTTTCAACGATTTGGGATTCATCTTTGTGTTTGAAAAACTTCGTCTGCTTTTTCTTGTAGATTTTAATTTGATTGTGGCTCTCAGCAACCTGTGGTCCGATCCGAAGGGGAATGACGTTAGTACTTTATAGTTTGTAAATAGGCGGGGATTGGTAGTCATGATGTAATCAATCTCATTTCTTGTATTTTTGTCGGGAGAGATCCATGTCCATCTGTTCTTTGGTTTTAAGTTAAACATTGTATTCAAAATTTTCAGGTTATACTCTTGTGCATATTGAATGAGTCTCTCGCCGCGAATGCTTCTGTTCCCATAGCCAAATTTGCCGGTAACTGAATGTTCGTGATCTTTAGGTAATCCGATTTGTGCATTGAAATCTCCCATACAGACAACACATTTTGTGGAGATAGAGTCGTGAGCTTTCGCCAAATCTCCGTAAAATTTATCGATTTCTTCTTGAGATGAGCTTTCGGTGGGTGCATACGCTTGTATTATTGCAAAAAGTGTATTATCTAAATCAATTTCTAGAACACAAACTCTCTCAGATAAACCAATAAATGTTTTAATGTTTTCTCTATATTTTTTCTTGACTAGGAAGCCTACACCATATAGACCTTTAGTTTGGCCCAGGTAGTACATAATGTAATCGTCATCCTCAATTATATCTTCTCCTAGTCGGCGGACTTCGCTCAAACCTAGGATATCATGATTAATATGCTGCAGCGTTGCTTTTAGTTCTATAAGTTTAGGTTCTGTAGATAGTGATTTAACATTGAAGGTACAAATATTTAGAATTCTTTCATTTTTCTTATTTTTCTTTGGAGGGTTTTGGTCAATCTCTCCCGCGGTGACCGGCCGTACCGGGAGATAGGGAAGGAGTAGAGGGTCCGATTGTGGTTGCTATACTGTGTTATGCTCAGATGTGGATGCTTGAGTTTCAAGAGTCTCCGTTTGAACTTGAATTAGTTTAGGTTTTTGTAATATATAATCCCTCATGTCGGTAGCTTTATTTTTCTTCGATGGTTGCTTGTTATCGAGTTTTCCCATTTGGCTATTAGATTGTAAATTGTAATGCGTCCGGAGATTCAGATAAATTCCTCTTATTTTTTTGTTGGCGTGGTTTGAGCTTATTGTTGTTTAATACAACAGAGTGTGGTGACCCCGGGGATCTGGAATGTGATGACTCAGGAGATTCAGGCAGGTTCTTCTTATTTTGTTGGTGGCGAGGATTAAGCTTGTTGTTACTCAGTATTATAAGTTTATCGTATTTTATAAAAGCGGTTTTGCCTTCTTCTTTTTCTTTCTTCAGTTGAGCTTGTAGTTCTTTACGCTTGTTCAGGACATCTTTGGGATAGTCTTCCCCCATGGAGTATGAAGAATTATGTAGACATGATTTGTTTTTCTGAACTTTTATTTTGAAGCTCACCGTAGTGAATGTAATTACAACTGGCCTGATTTTTTCGCCTTTCTTTCCTAGTCTTCTGACTGAATCAATATTGTTTCTATCGCATGGTAGTTTGAAGTAAGTATTTATTATATTAATTATAGTATTTTCAAGTTCGTGATACGATTTTTCGTGTTCTTCCACACCAAACAAAACTAGGTTTTTACGTCTAATATGTCTTTCTAAATTATTTATTTTTGCGCTCAGTTCTTCAGCTTTTTTCTCTAAAAGTTCGTTTTTTAGTTCCAAAGTGCTAAATTTCTCATTAATATTGTTATTAATTGTGTTTTTTATATCTTCTTTCATTTCCAACATGTTCTGTTTTTGCTGTGACATTTCTTGTTGTATTTCCAATAACATTTGCTTTATTTCATCCATAGTTATTGAATAAATGTAACACCCAGCGACCTCTGTGAGAAGTATTAGGCGCGTTTTGGTCTATTGGACTTGCATACACGATTCGATTTTATAAATCAAGGTTTCGTTCTATAGTGTAGTTAATAGTGTCGGCAGGTATCGCTAGGTGGCAGCAGCACTAGTTGTAAAGGTTGGTTGTCTTATGGAACAGAAGTTAATACTCTTAAGCTTCGCTAGATGGCGCGAGCACTAAACATCAGTATCGGACATCACCAAACACAGGTTGCGATTAAAATGTATAGATGGCGATGCTAGTATCGTATTGAATTTTTATCACTGAGTCATTCAATTGCACTTTTGAGGTTATAGTTATTTTCAGTTTTTTATTTTTATATTTATTTTATCACTATTCGTTAGTTTGTTCAGTATTTGAGATTTTGTGGATCATTAGTTCAGGATAATTTTTCACTGGATAAGACTTAGATCGTTTTTAACGGATTTTTCGAGTCGCTTTCGATGCGTCGTATTTACACTTTGATTGCACTGTTCCTCGGTTTATACACTGAGTACTTCATATATTCCAAGTATATTTAGGCACTATTTATATATTTATACATTGTATACGTTTATTTGACTACTCGTTTATTTTTAAAAACATATTAAATACGGATACGATGTTAGCAACGGCACTGTGGCGCCCTCTCCTTCTTACCCATACTCTCCATTAAACGATTTCTAAACGAAAATAAAATCTAGTCAGCCTTAGTCGATCGCGCTGGCCCAGTGCGGGTTGGTCAACATCACACACAACCTTTAAATTACTTCTCAGGTGTGTGCAGGTTCCCTCACGATGTTTTTCCTTTACCGAAAGAGCGTCGAATAAACGTACGTTAATATGAATTCGAAAATCGAAAACACATTGGTACGTGCCGAGGCTCGAACCCGGAAATTTCTGAATTAAAGTCAACGGCCCTAGCCACTTGGCCAATGACTCTCCCATTTTGTATGAATACAATTAATTAAGAGTCCGAGACTGAATTCCGAAAGACACTCAATCGACGAATGCTGTATCGAAAGAACTTTTACAATGCATGTGCTCGAAAAGAGCGTTTTCTAAACAGCCAAACAGTGCGGAAAGTAGGTAACACTTTTCCGCACTAGTGCTTTTTACTTTTCAGTTTTTTTTTTATTTTTGCTCAGGCTGTCATTCAGCCAGTCAACCTGACATTTCAGTATTTGAGATATTTTTACAAATTACTGATTTACTAATTGTTACGAATATAAAGGGAACAATATAAATAACTATTCAATAAACAGGTTTATAATTAGTATAATTACTTTAGAAATTTATTTTTATTGATAAATTACGTTCAAATATTAATTAAAAATTTGCGTGGCTGAACAGTCATTTTACTCATGCCTATACGACGAGGTAGCCTTGCACATGCGCGCGCAGCGCAGTACATAATATTTTCAGCGCGCATGTGTTTAAGAAGCCCGCCATTTTATAGGTACGCCTTTTTAATATAACTGTTTTTGTTTTCTTGCACAATGCATAGTAAAATATTGTATGATACACGTGCGAAAGATGATTTCCGACTCGTGTCGGCTTATACACTCGCTCGGTTTGCTCGCTCGTGAATAAATGACACTCATCGGAAATCACATACTTTCCGCACTAGTAGCATAAATATCTATTAAACGATACCCTACTAGTTCGAACGGTTGTAGATGTTAGTTTAAAAATAGTTGACTTATATATTAATCAACATCTCCATCTTACCAAGGTCGATGGTTCGGCAAGGTTTCTCGTCAATTTTCTTGCAGACAAAGATTCTTCTGCTCGGTGGGTCTGTCTCGCAAGCTTCCGCTTTATACTTCCCTGTTTCCATGTCCATGATGATACAATTTTGCCCTTCAGTGACAACGAGGTGCTCAATTATGGATGACGGTGTGGCCACGCCTTTGTTGAAAAAAGACCAGAATATGTAAGGTGATTTAAGTTAGTATGACGGTGGAAAATATAATAATACACAAAACAATAAGGACAATAATATGGAAAAGAAAACTGCAAAAAAAAGCGGCCAAGTGCGAGTCGGAATCGCCCATGAAGGGTTCCATAGCAGCCAGTAACATAATATAAAAGTTTTTGTAGTTCGTTGTGACTTTGATCGATGTTTTAATAATAGTGAAAGGTAAATTGCGGTTTACGATTTATGACGTATTAAAAAAAAACTACTTACTAGATCTCGTTCAAACCAATTTTCGTTGGAAGTTTTCATGTTAATGCACATCATATATTTTTTTTAGTTTTATCATTCTCTTATTTTAGAAGTTAGAGGGGGGGGGGACACATTTTTCCACTTTGGAAGCGTCTCTCGCGCAAACTATTCAGTTTAGAAAAAAAATGATCTTAGAAACCTCAATATCATTTTTAAAGACCTATCTATAGATACCCCACACGTATGGGTTTGATGAAAAAATTTTTTTTGAGTTTCAGTTCTATGTATGGGGACCCCCTAAATTTATTGTTTTTTTTTTTTCTATTTTTATAAGAAAATCTTAATGCGGTTCACAGAATACATCTACTTACCAAGTTTCAACAGTATAGGTATTATAGTTTCGGAATAAAGTGGCTGTGACATACGGACGGACAGACAGACAGACAGACAGACATGACGAATCTATAAGGGTTCCGTTTTTTGCCATTTGGCTACGGAACCCTAAAAACGGGTATTCAGTAATGTTGTCCTCTGAAATAAGTAACTAGATGTGTTCAATACTTTTGTGTTCAAATAATATACTCGTAGGTACCTAAAATTCATAATGAGGAAGTGTCCTAAAAAAATCTAATTAGTCCGTCAGTTAGATTACTAAAAAATAATGTACACGTATTTTTTTTTTCGTCTGGCAAACGAAAAATGCCGACGATACAGCACTTTGAAATTTCCAGTAACGACACGCCGCCATACAAATTGTACGAAACAAGTGACGTCATAGTACCCTTCTCATACATTTTGATTCGGTAAATCTTCGTCAAATTGAAAAAAAAAATACGTGTTAATTTTTTTTCGATAATCTAACAAAGGGATTAATTAGATTCGATTACTTTTTTCCGAGGACACTTCCCTATTGTAGAAACCCAAAAATTTTAAACGAAATTAGGATTGTAAATATTATAATTGCGATACTTTGAACTGTTTTGAAATACAGTAACTAATATACCTTTCTTATTTATTAGGGAAATATTATGTAAGAGGTATTTGTCTATACTATAATTATTATAATTATAAATAGCTTTCCGCCGCGGCTCCGCCCGCGTTAACAGTTTTTCTCTAGGGAATGAGGCGTTTTCTTTGCTATAAACCTCACGGAGCCCGAGACCTTTCCAACGAATGCAAAACCGTGGAAATCGGTTCGTGCGTTCTGGAGTTATAGCGTCAGGAAGGAAAACCCGACTTATTTTTATATAGTAGATTATAATAAGAGATAAGAGATAAGAGATAATCTTCACCCATAATATTTAACAAATAAAGTATTCTTCAAACAAAATTCAACGCAATAGATTTGCCTTCATCATTATTGATGAATGACTCATCACACAAATGTTTGTCCTGAGCGGGGTTTTTGAACCGCAACCCTTTACTGCGAAGGCCGACTAGGCTAGAGTAGACTTACCATCAACAGTAACAAATTCTCCCTGGCCGAATTCATCGTGGATTCCAATCATGACATCTGTCACATTTGGAGACTCAACAGCTGTATTTTTTAAATTCTTCACTATAGTCCACTCGTCTTTCTCGCGAGGAAAGAACAACTTGGCTCCTTCTTCGCTGCATGCTAGAAATGCTGAGTTCCAGGATGTTCCATCTGAGTCCCAATGCAGTTTGTAGTATGCATCGAAATCTTCAAAAAAGGTATAATCTTTGCGGTAAAAGTGCGAGCTGCGGGCTCCCACTAAGGCTAGATCTGGAAGAAGAAGAAAATAAAATAAGAGAAGAAAAACAAACAAGTATCATTTACATAATCATCATCATTATTTAACATCTGGAAAGCGTCGAGGTGTGTGACGAAATAGATATTGACATGGCTAGTGGGAAAGATCACAAAGAGTGGAAAAAGGTTGGAGAAGTCTGCCCAACAGTGGCATTTTTTAAGTTAAATCTAATAACATCTATTTGAGAGACTTTTTAGTATATATTGGTATGGTGATCTATAACGAGAGCGAAGATTAACAGAATCTCGTACAAAATAAACAAATACTCACAAGTAAATGCAAAAAGTATTTTTAGCATGTTTACTTGCTGATGCGGGAGGAACTGGTACAATTTAATAGATGTGAATGTTTTTATACGCGCGAGTTAAAAGGATAATAACTAATAAAGGATGTTTAATTATGTGAATAAACTTATTTTTTCCGGTGATTCAGCCTGCAATATCCTGGTAGGTTGGTAGGTTGCCTGGTAGAAATTGCTATCTTAGCAGTAATGCCGCCTATTTGTACACTTGTTTATATTGTGAACTGTATTTTTTTGTTATTCCTGGTGTGTTATAAAGTATATTATATATTTTATTCTATTCTCTTCTGACCTAACTGTAGAGAGTCTCATAAAGATGATATTTTGTTTGACAACTGCTGATTTGAACCCAGAATATCATCTAAAAATCCTGCCTAGCTTACTGAAAGTTGTAAATTTAATATGTACCTATTTTGCAGGATATTTCTCGCACACTTAACCACTTACTCTTGCAGCAATGATACAATCTATACCAGAGAGGTTAAATCAACAAAATTTGCTCTCATCTATACTTTATCAATTGTAGAGGGTTGTTGTTTGTGAAAAACATAAATTGCTGTTAATAGATTTTTTAAATGGAGCATCCTATGTGCCTTGTACACATGGTGCTTTGGTACTGGAGTTTTTATCAAGGAAGTTACTGGGGAGAGGGCTAAGGTCTAGAACATTTAGATAAAGCTCGTTGTTTATTGGCTTATCGCCGGACCGGACAAAGGAGTTATTCAATGTACAATGAAAGCGCTTGCAATAATATATATTTTTTAGTCTGATTACATTGTACGTACACCACTGCCATAATTTTTAAAAATTGTGGTATAGTATAACGCATTGGTGATCATACTCGGGAATAATAATGTACGGGGCAGGCCAAAATTGTGGTATAACGCTTTGGTGATCAAACTCGGGAAATATAATGTACGGGGCAGGCCAAACAAAATACGGATTGGGATGGGAAGGGCCTTCATCAAAGTTTGGATGCTTCATTCATGAAGCCACTAACGGAAAGGAGTTCGGTATCAACATGAAGGTGAGTACATTCTATGCAACTAGAGCGTTCTGTGAAAAATATTGACTGATGAAAATATTGCTAAAATGATTGGCGACAGTTTAATATCATTTGGAAATAAAACTTTTACGGTCCCCTCCACCGTTACAAAACGTTTCAAATGTGACGTCATCAGGTCAGTTTACGCCGGGATTATGTTTGAAAAAAAAATCAAATAAATTCACATCTGCTACAGGGCGGGGCGTTAAATGAATAAGGTAATTTAGAAAGGGTCTAGTCAGAGACATAAGAATGCAAGAAGTGATATTGAAATAATGATGAATGCAATTTTTTTAAGGTGCATTTTCATGTGATGCCGTGTACTGCACCACAGAAAGAAACAGAAAGACCACTCCCACCGAAATAAAAACCTTACCTACATCGAAATAGAAAATTTCGATCTAGTATTTCGATGTAGGGAAGGTTGTTAAAAAAATATATTTTTAGTAAAAATTATGTTTTAAAATTAATAAATAAATAGATATGGGCGTAACGGCTTGCCCGATCCTCTTTTGTCACTTTGTCACTGACTTAGATTTACACAAACATATATTTTTTGTCTTTGTCTTTGGTGCAACTGTGCCCGTAACCCTTTTTTTTTCCCGCTGTTTTCCGCTGGAAAAAGAATGACGTAGATAGCTTCGATACCAATATTATGAAGATTACCAATTTCGTTATTCGTTTGTTACCATCGAATAAGCTGCGAAACTACTGAACCGTAAAGATAGAATAGACCTGGGGAAAATAAAAGACAGGCTTCCTCTTACTCCTCATATATAGGAAAATTCCTCATTTACTCGAAAAAAACTGTCAAATCGGCCGGAACCGCGGGGCGGAAAGCTAGTCTTTTAAATAAATAATAATAAAATAATGAGTGACAAAAGCGATAGTCTGATCCAGTTGCAATATTTCAAAGCAATTTGAGTAAGGCGCGGGTTTATTGAACCGACATCTGGCGTCGTTAGCATCGGTAATGTTCTTTGTCGATCACCGTACGCTGTAAAAAATCTCTTTTTGTATGTAAATTCGAATGTAGCCAATAATAAAATGAGCTTTACCAATTTGCTAGAGCATTCGCGTTTTAGTTGCGTGAAACAATCGGTTGAGTCTAGATTTTGTGTAGTATTATGAACACCGGTTTCCATGGCCGAGTATATTTCCACACTAAGAATGCTACTTTCCGTTTGCGGCCAACTAATATGAGTCAGTGAGACCTGTAGGGTCGGTTGGGTCGTTTGGTACCTAACTGGAAAACACCAACCCGGTCTACCACATCTAGCCAGCTTGAACAGCAAATTTCGTTGGGAATATTCCTGGGAACGGAAATTTCCCGGGAATGGTGGGAATATTGCCGGGAACGGCACATCTCTAGTGGCAGAAGGCTCGCCTCACACTACCGGGTGCTACCGGGGTTCTGGGTTTGAATCCCGGCGGGGCCCTATCAAACAAAAGATCACTTTGTAAGACTTTTTCAGTTTGGTTAGGACATTGCATGCTGAATCACCTGATTGTCCGAAAAGAAAGATGATTCCGTGCTACGCAAGGCGTGTAAAGCCGTTAGTCCCGGCTAATATCTTTGGCAGTACTCCATTAGGCGGCTCTGTAATTCTAACTTTAGGTAGTACTATTATTTTCTTCTGTGCTTCAGGGTTTGTGAGGTAGGTTAACTTCGAAACCCACACGATAACATGACGATAACAGAGTTTAAGTTTCACTACTACAAGCGCGAGGAGCATGTGTGCGTGTCCATTGGCTGCATGTCGCGTACGCGGCGAGACTGGTTAAAACCGGTTTATTCTCGCACAGCCAATGGACAATCTCAGGGTTACCGCGGCGAAGCACGTTCTCTAACATTGTTGATTGATAGAAAGGTTGAAAGTCGAATAATTTTTTGATGTAAAGACGTGATATTTTACTATAATGGTTGTGTATTTGAATAATACAAGAAAAAATACAAATATATCATACTTTAACTATCCCAAGGAGTGCAATAGGTAATAAATATAATATTATAATGTTAGGTTCAGAATTTATCACACTATTAAAAGAAATAATAAATTATTAAAAAACAAGAATTTTGGAAAAGAAAATTATTAGAGTTAGTAATTTATAAAGCACTAGATTTCCGCCCCGCGGAACAGCCCGCGCTAACAATTTTCCCGCAGTAAAAGATAGCCTATGTGATAGTCTGATGTATAAGTTATATTATTGTAAAGTTTAATTTAAATCTTTTCAGTAGTTTTTGCGTGAAAGAATAACAAATATCCATCCATACATCTATTCTCACATACTTTCACGTTTATAATATTAGTAGGAAACATCCACTTATCCGTCCATACATCTATCCTCAAATTAGTAGGATTGTTGATAGTTTATAGCTTTTTCAACTGAATAATTAAACTATTCATACAAATTATTTGTTTAATTTGTCATAAACTATTGTGACAACCCTACCAGAGTAGGTAACAATTTTGCACGTTCTTAAGAAGCTTAAACTCTGTGGTCTTACTGCATATGATTGTAAGTAAAATATGAGTGTAGCAGTCTTTAAAAGGAAATTTAAAACGATGTTATTTGATCTAATGTAATAAATTATATATAATTTTATATTTATAGGTTTTGTTTAGGAACATTTAATTAAGTAATTGTGCGTAGCGCCAACAAACTGTTACCTACAGTTTGGCGCGCAACATTGTAAATATAACTATGTTAACATGTTCTTGGAAAATAAATAAATAATAATAATAATAATAATAATAATGCGCAAAAGACGCTAGTGTGGGGGGTCCCTAAGTAAGCTCCGCGCTCGACATACGGTCAAGTCCGGTGAAGCTTGATACGGAGAATATTTACGGCACAAGCGTAGATCAATTTAAAAAAGCGACATAGCGCTCTGTTTGTTTTTCGCTTTAATTCACGTAAACATGCCAGTACTTTTTAGTGCGCAAATGATAAAACGTGTTTTCAATAGTTTTAAAATATATTTTTTTGTATCTGTTTATATGACTAAATAGATAATTTTATTATAGTACGGAATTGTTTATCTTTCTGTGGTTTTGTTTGCACGATGGTAACGTTAATTAGAACAGTGCGACGCAGAATGACTAATTCGCAGTGTGACCAACGAAGATGTCAAAGATCCCTCTAAATATACAATCACAGATGTGACCCAAATAAATCAGTGTAAATCGAATTCATCATCATCACTTCGGTTGATAGATGTCTACTGCTGGACAAAGGCCTCCCCCAAAGATCTCCACAACCGTACTGCACCCACCCCTATTGTTTTACAAATAATAACGAAGGAACTAGGGAATTTTCCTGCAGTAAAAGGTAGCCTATGTTCTTTCCCAATGTCTATTCTATCTTTGTGCCAAGTTTCATCAAAATTTGTTCAGTAGTTTCGGCGCCTTCAATTATTAGAAATATTGTAGGTAATTGTTTTACACATTGGGTTACAGTATAGGAGTTTAAGGATCCTTAATAATTTTTGAAAACAGAAAATTGCCAAAATTCCCAACAGTGAAAGATTTTTTAAAATCAGTTCAGTACTTAATTTAAATGCAAGCAAACAAACTTTTCTCTTTATAATATTAGTATAGGGGTCTCTCTCAAAAAAGTGGCACCGCAACCTGTCGCACGGTTTTTGTTAGATTTTTTATTTGTTTTTGGCTTTTTACCCGTAATGTTAAACATATATTACGTAAAGAGACACATTACGTGAAGGCCAGCTATTCTCATGTAAAATAAATTTACTGATCTTGTGTGACGAAAGTTTGTAACATCAGTTTCACTTTAACCTGTCGTGTCCAAACGCCATACAGTTAGTTTTGAGCATAATTATGTCGATAAACTTGAACGTTTCTGTACAATTTTAGTTATATAAGGCATTATAGTGAAATGAACACCGATGTACAGTAATATTTATCTTAAATAATCTTCTTTTTGAAAAGTTATGAATGATTAAACTTTGTCCGGCGTTTTTTTCTCACCAACCTGCTTACTTACATTCGCACTCGTAGCACCAACACTATCAAGCCGACACCCTTCCTTCTTACCTTACCTTAACCAGTCGTTCACTGGCTAAACGTCTAAGAAGACACCTGCGTTCTGTGTTGCCAAGAATTTGAGAAATCTACGACGATTCACTCAAATCTGGGTTTTGTAACAGGTATGTCCTCTTTTTCCTGTGAATATTTTTCTTGTTCCTTTTAATATTTAAGTATGAAATTGGTATTAAATTATTAGTTAAGTAATCTATTGTAATATGTGTAATTCATTGCTCCGTGCAGCAAAGGGTTAATTTATATTAATTTTTTTTCGTCATATTCTCACTAACCAGTGCCTATTTAACCTGCCAGATTTTGCCAGGTGAAAGAGGAAATATACAGGTTAAAGACGTTTCTTATAAATAGTAGGGTTTTCAGAACGTGCGTTTCATCCTTTATTATCATTTAAGCCAAAAGACGTCCACTGCTGGACAAAGGCCTCCCCCAAAGATCTCCACGACGATTGGTCCTGCGCTGCCCGCATCCAGCGGCTTCCCGCGACCCTCAACAGATCGTCCACCTTGTGGGGAGCCTGCCCGCCCACGGCCACGCTACGCCTTCCGGCAAACCGTTTTTCCTCAACGGCCCTCAGTTCTACGTGCAATGTGCCCCGCATACTGCCATTTAAGTTTCGCGATTCTTCGAGTTATAATGGAGACTTTGGTTTGTCTGCGGGTCTTATCGTTCCTGATACGGTCCATCTCTATTGCTCTCTAAGTGCCTCAAAAGCCTCTTTATGAATCCTATCGTGCGACCACGACTCGGGTCCGTAGATCATCACTGTCAACACAAATTGGTCTAAGAATTTTGACTTGAGACACTGAGGTACTTGGGAAAAAAGATATTGCGCAATTTTTCGAATGCTGCCCAACCTAGTTGGGGTCGACGATTGACCTCCTTCTCGAAGTTGAATCTACTACCTGAACTGTTTTCTCTAGGTAGACGTAATGGTCTACAACTTCGAGAGACAACTGTTATTAGAGGGGCTACTACATTGGCATTCGACATCGCTTCTTCATGTACATCTCCTGACTCACTGGCTAAGGTCGTGAAGCATTGTGCCGTGGTCCTCGAAGGTCTTAGACATGACTTTGATATCGTGGTGTCCTTCCTAGTCCAATAGCTTAAAGACATCCTCCAATGTAGTGGTGAACGTTTCGTTTCGAAAAAACTACGTCTCCTTGTCTCACACTCCGCTGCAGCTGGATTGGTCTGGAGTTCTGGTCCTGGACTGACTGAGCTTGCGGTATTGTTCCTTTGAGGATGACGAAATTAAATGGTTTTTGGATGGCTTTTAGGACCGGTGTACCACTAGCCTTCATAAGCTCAGCACCTAATCCGTCGTCACCCGGCGCCTTGTAGTTTTTTAACTGTTTGAGAACCATCCTAATCTCATACAGACCGACGTCCGGGATGTCTTCTGTACAGTGCTGGATTAGCCTAGCTTCAGTTTGCAGCTTGGCTGACAGGTATCCTTTTCGTTGTGTACAGTTGTCCATAGAGTTCCTCAATTTCTTGCAGTGTAGCTCAGGCTTAAATGTCACAGTTCTACCAGCCGCAGTCTTTAGCTTCATCAATTGGCTCTGCCTAATGAAAAATCTCTTGCGAACACTTTGAAGCCTTGTTACGTCAATGGCCCTTTAATCCGTATTAAATAGGTGAAGATTGCGAGGCAGAGACTTTGAGATCTGCAGGAAGCATAATTTGCGAATTCCAGGACTATTCTCCGTCTTTCTTCCATAAGCCTGATCGTAGAATCAGTAATCTTTTCATTTCCTTAAAGAAATTTATTTATATATTTGATATTTCAATGCTGTTTTATAAATATCTCAACCTTTTAAGCTTTTTGACTTGATATAGGTCGATAAAAACATACATTTATCATCCCTTGTTATCCCTTATTATTTATTTTTCAATATTTACCTACTTTATTAATCAATATATATATGCAAAATCTCACTAACCTGTGCTCGTTCTCTGCTAACCTGTCCTAAATCTCTTTCACCTGTGGACTTCTTTTTTCTGCAAGCTCTCAAAGGCACAATCATTTAAATATTGCGTTCCCTCTTACATAATTGTTTTTAGATGGGGGAATTCAATTTATTTTTATAAAAAAAATAGCAACTCTCAAACTTTTTTGAAAATGTGAAAATTTTTCGAAGCGGTGCCACTTTTTTGAGAGAGACCCATAGATATAGAAAAATAAACTGCTCTGCTGAAATCGTACAGTAAATCTGTTAAAAGCCGTCTATAGCCGTCCTTTTTGAAAAGCATAATTTAGAAAGAAAATGTAGCGAATGTGTCGGGTCGTAGCCTCGTTTGAGCTCATAATCCACGCTCTGAAATAAAGATTAGCATTTTTAAGACGGATAAGGGCCAGAATTCTTAAGAGACCTCTGTAGCTCAGACACGTCCCTAATTTTTCGCGAAACGACCTCAAATAACCGAAAAAAGAAAGAAACTAAGAAGATTATGAGTAAGCATTCAGTTCTTAAAACCAATGAAATAGAGAGGGTTTCGGAGGGTAATCGGATTATAAAATGTTTCGCTCACAATACAGAGGTCCGGAGTTCGAATCCCGGTGTGCACCGTCACACAAATGATCACTTATGAGACTTTCCTCAGTTTGTATATTATTTATTTCACTACACACTTTTAAAAAAGGTGATTCTGGGTGAAAAGAGGTCTGTTCCATCCAACCAATACGGTGGTGGATGTTTGTGAGGATGGGTGTATAAATGTTTGCTACTCTTTCACGCAAAAACTATTGAATGGATTTTAATGAAATTTTATAAAAATATATTTTATACATCAGTATAACACATAGGCTATAAATTATAAAAATGTTGTGTAAATCATACTAATATTATAAAGAGAAAATATTTGTATTTTTGTGTGTATGTTTGTAATGAATAAACTCAAAACCTACTGTACGGATTTCATAAATTATTTCACCATTAGAAAGCTACATTCACTTTAAACATAGGCTACCTTTTACCGCGGGAAAATGGCTCATTCCCACGGGAAAAACTGATAACGCGAGCGGAGCCGCGGCGGAAAGCTAGTCATAGATAAAAAGAAATTTCTACCTATAAGGGTAAATTGTCCAAAATATGTCACGATACCAAGACTGATATAAAGTACTAACAGTAGTACTTATAATATTTTTGCACGATACTACACTCACTTTGCAGTGTTTATTATTGTTTTGTTGTGGTTTTATCATGTTGGTTTCTCGATGGACTAGAAAAAAGAGTCTAAGAAAAGTTTTTTTGCCGTGAGCGAAGCTGCGGGGCGAAAAGCTAGTAAACAATAATTTCGTACTATTACATACACATACACACATAAATACGAGTAAGTAGGACGTTGCGAGCTGAATTGTTAGATATTTATGAATCAAAAAATGATTTTGTCCTTCAGAAATCACGTAAAGTCGTTGGTTCAAGCTTCATTTATGAATGTGCTAGTTACACAAGTCATGTCAGAAGCCTCAGGCGGCTCAAAAATTCTGATACTAGGGTTAGTTAGTTACAACCCACGCCAAGAAGAGAGAGAGTGAGATGCGTAGACTGCTTACAATATGTAAGATTAGGCAAAAAAATATTGCATATAACAACAAGGAAAATTGCTAACTTACTAAACAAAAACGCGTCGCGCCTTTTTCTCGTTTCCTGAAATCTTAATTCTTAGTTTCTGAACAGGCTTTAACGTCGTAATACTTGTACTTCGGTAATATGAGAGTGAAATTACTGAGGCTTCTTGCTCGGATAATTTCGTGAAGAGATCGCAGCGGGTCTACAAAGGCCGCGGCTTTGGAGGGGCTCAGCTTTCCACTAGCTCTCGCTTCACATTGAGTTGGCGCTTTACCGACGGGAAAAACCAGACGAAGTCGAGCCAAACTTGCATACGATGGGTTCCGTACATACATCAGTGGTTCTATGAGCTGTAGACCTGTAGATAGTGTAAAAAATTGTGGACCGTCACGGGACGCCTGGCTGGTGTGAAACATCGAAAGTAAAATTTGTTTGTACTGTACATAAAAAATACAGATTATGTTTTTTTGTCTCTGTCTTTTTGTACGGGCTAATAACCAAAACTGCTAAACTGATATAAATGATTTTGTTGCATTGTGGTACCTTATATCCCCGTTCAACATCTTAGATACTTTTTACCATGGACCTACCTAGTATTATACTTTACTATATGACAAAGTCCGGTGAAGCTTGATTGGTCGTACCTTTTCGACACAAGCATAGGTCAATTCAACAAAAAAAAAGAGGATCGTGGGAAGGCGTTGGATGCGGGCAGCGTAGGCCCGATCATTGGGGAAATCCTTGGAAGAGGGTTTGTCCAGCAGTGGACGTCTACAGGCTGAAATGATGATAGCGATAATCAGTGATCACGTTCCAGATAAAGTTACGCCTCTGTTTCAAAGAGCCAGGCGGCACCATTTCCTTCTCCTTACCTGTTTTGTTTTCTGTTCGTTTGGCCAGTTATATTGTCTAGAGTTTAGACAATATAATTGGCCAGACAAAAGGCAGATAAACTAGGGGTCGCAGATGTTTTTGATTATACGCATTTTATGTTGTCGACATCCCGTTTCCTGGACATTTGTTATTTACCACAAATAAGAATAAAAAAATAACAAATTAAAAATGTATTTTTTTTATTTCTTATTTTTGGTGTTAAGTACGAGTACATATTCTGTAGATATTTAAAGTGTCTATCTATTTCGAATATCTAACTACGCCGAAAAAAAGCTATGTTAATAGATTCGTTTTAGCATCCTTTGAGTACGAAACTCTAAAAATGTCTGAGAAAGTGTGCTTGCTTAAACTTCCCAGCAATGTAAGATATAATTTATGAAGTGAAACGTTACATACCATTTCTACCTGCTGATATACAAGATCTTTCAGAGGACAATTATCTTGTACTTATAATGTGCAATTTTATAACTTTGCGGCTGGTTTGGTTTGTTAAAAATTGGTTTTGACTAAGCTTTCACCGAGTTGCTATTACAACATTTACTAAAGAAAAAGATTTATTTTTTGTTTTAGATACATCGATGACTACATATCTAAATGCCTTTACGTATTAGAATTTAGAGAAGTTAACAACAGCAATATACAAAGATTTATGAATCGCCCCACTTTTGTCGTCGACTGTACTTTGCAAAACTGGCTTTACAGTGAAGCCCGTAAAAAAAGTTAGAATTCATTACAACATTCACTCAACGTAATGTTTATATGGATTATTAAACACGGCTCAACCATACTCAGTTACTCCTTTGAGTTCTGTAATCTATATATATATTACGCAAGCCCGATTTTTGTACAGGCCATCAAATCCACATCCAAGGTCCGATATTGATAAATTATACCTCATTAGCTTCGTCTCATCCTGGAGGGGTGCATAAAACTCTTAGTTTTATCAGTTTTTTAACAAAATACCAATTAAAATACGTAAAAATAAAGCAAGGATTTGTTTACATTAAATGACATAAATGACAACCACTCAAATTTTAGTTTTTTTTTTCGTATAATGGTGTTTGGCTTCTAGGGCACTTTGCCAATGTCAATAGACTGAAAAAGAATAAATAGCTAGAAAAAACCAATCCATTCCAAGCCTTTCTTAGACGGAAGGCCCGCGTTGCTCTAAGAAGCCTTTTCATTTCGCACAGACTCGAATAAGAATAGGTAAGGGATATTTCACATTAACGCGCTATTCACATTAGCGAAGCGAAAGCGGAGCGAAACTTGACAGACAAGTTGTCGACTGTCATGGGGCCTACATACTCATGGCCAACGCCGGCAAATATAAGGAACGCAGATATACGAACGCATAATGCCGTATCACCAAAGGACGTTGAACTTTATCATCTTCGTCTTCTTCTTCTCCATGTTAAAGGAGCCAAAAAGTTTGAAGATTTACGTACCATCAATAGTGTTTTATACGCGACGTTTAAAGAAGCAGCCATTGCATTAGGTATTACAACAAGCTCCGCTTATTTCTCCGAAATTCTTCAAAAGGCAGCAAATACCTTTTCTGCACATCAAATCAGAGAGTTATTTGCAATACTCTTGGGTATTAACGTGCCTTCAGAATCCGTAGAAGTCTGGAACACCTTTAGAGATTACATGATTGAAGATTTTTTACACCGTAGTCTCGACGAGCAAGATGCTACCAATGCTGCACTTTTAGAAATTGAAGAAATTCTATTAACACATAACACGAACTGTAAGGAACTTGGCCTACCCAAACCTACGCGTAGTATATACCGGGAACTTCCTATAATTAACAGCGAAAATGCTCAAATAGAGTTTGAGTCCATGTATAACATGGCAACTGATGAACAACGAAATGTAATTAATACAGTAATAACAGCCCTTGAGTGCTCAGAGCAGAATAGAAACTTATTTTTTCTTGATGCACCTGCAGGTTGTGGTAAAACGTATGTGCAAAAAACTTTACTTGCCAAAGTAGCGAGTGTTGGTCGCATTGCTGTTCCAGTAGCATTTACCGGTAATGCAGCAAGCTTAGTTAAAGGAGGTCGAACACTTCACAATCAATTCAAATTGCCGATACCAATTCTTGATTCGTCTGTATCTGGTGTTAAACCTGATTCTTCTCACGGGAGAAATCTTGACAGTGCCTACCTTATAATAATTGATGAAGCGAGTATGATACCGGCAGCAGCCTTGACAGTAATCGATCGCATGTTTCGGGATATTACAATTAATGAAGATAGACGACGACAACCATTTGCTGGAAAAGTTGTATTATTTTCTGGTGACTTTAGACAGACTCTGCCGGTAGTGCCACATGCTGGACGGGCAGTAACAATCGAAAACTGTATTAAAAATCATCGTTTGTGGCGATACATGACTTTTATAAAGCTAGATAAAAATATGCGAGTAAATGAAGGACAAGACGAATTTGCAGATTACTTGCTTAAAGTTGGAAATGACACTCTGCCAAAGGACGAATGTGGGCAGTCAATATTAGATATTCGTCTTTTAGGAATTGGTTCGCCGATCGATTTTATATACAATGACTTGGACAATTATAATAATATACACGAAAAGGCTATTCTCACACCGACTAATGAAATCTGTTCAAAAATTAATTTGAAAGTTCTCGAGCGTATCTCTAGCGAAGAAGTAACATATAAGAGCGTAGATACAGTGATATCAGATGACTCTGATTCTAATATAAATTTTCCGACGGAATTTCTTAACAGTACTGAAGTAAGTGGGCTTTCCAGACACGAGCTTAAATTAAAAATTGGTGCTATTGTCATGCTCATGAGAAATCTAAATACGGCCAAAGGGTTGATTAACGGAACTCGGTTTCAGTTAATAAAACTATATACCAATTCTTTAGATTGTCAGGTTCTGACGGGTGCAAGTTCAGGCGAAAGAGTTATTCTTCCTAAAATAAAGCTTAGCCCTTCAGACTCCATCCTTCCATTCAAATTACAAAGATTTCAGTTTCCAGTTACTCTTGCATTTGCGATGACAATAAACAAGAGTCAGGGGCAATCTTTGAAAAAAGTAGCTGTATGTCTATCTTCCAAAACCAGTATTTTCTCACGGGCAGCTTTACGTGGCTTTAAGTAGAGCACAAGTTTTTGACGGTATAAAGATATTTATAGAACAATCTAAAGATCAAAGAATAATCGGACAATGCCAAGGTTTTACTACTACAAATATAGTCTATCACGAAATTTGTTAATAAGTTAATATTTTGAAGTTGGTTATATTTTGTAGGGTTTTTCTTACTTTTCAGTTTTTTCGGCGGTTTAATTTTTTATATTATTTCAATTGGTGTAAATTAGATCTAAGATACATAAATGGTTATATGTGAAAATTAGAATGGTTAATGTCAATATTTTGTTATGAAATAATCCAAAAATGGACGAATTTGTGAAAGAAGCTGTTTTCATTTTATTTTTTCAACGCTAGGTATAGGTACAGTCAAGGTTCCATCAGATAATGTGAGCGAGCGAGAAATCCAACCAATATCTGACGGTGACTTTACCTACTTATTAAATGTTATCATTGTTTAGAGTCCGTTTCCTATTAAAAGGGTTTGTATGGTTCCACGACTTTTTTCTTTCCTCACAGTCTCTATATTGTCGATTGTAGGAATATTTATATTACAAGTATAAATAAATATCCAGGGTGTAATTTAAGTCGTGTTTTATTAGTGTTATTCTGATTCGGTAATAATAATAATTAAAAGGTCAGAAAGTCATAGATGAATATCGAAAATCATATTTTATTTTTATTTCTGCCGTGAGCATTTCTCAAAATATTTGCACATAGCCCCGTCAGCAAATTTTAACTAATCCTATTTTGTTACCAACATTTACTAAAATAAGTTGACTTTTGTATTCTCATATTTAGGATGATTGTAGACAATAGAGAACCTTAATGACTAAAAAATGCTAACTAAAGTCTAATTTCTCAAATGATTCTTGATATCAAAATAAGAACCAATGAAAGTTTCTTAAGTTTTTTTAAATTGTTATGCAAAACTTATGACAAATGTTCATTTCTACGTTGTGATTATAAAGCAATTAGGCTCAATTCTGGTGGGTTATATTTTATTATTATTAAGGCACCATTTCATTCAAATGTGTGTTTTGAGTACAGTATCGAAAAAATGCCTTAAAATGGTTTATGTTTCCCTATGAATATTACATTACCATATTCTAGCTGCGGCGTTTCGACGCCGCTACGGGTCTCTAGTACAACTTATTGTGATAACACATTTTGACAAGAATATAAAGTATGTGTTAAGCTAAGAAAATAATAAATTTGTACTTGGAATTGCACTTAGACCCTTAAAATTTATAACCCTTGAATTTTGTTCTACTACCCACTTTATGGTTTTTATATTTTGTGTTGTGTATATAGTTTTAGTTTAATATTTTATTGTAAAACTGTTACTTGATCCTTTCAACAACTAGAAAAAAAACTGATAATCTTCAATTGGCTGAAGATATTTTCTTGGATCATAGCTAAGAACACTCTCGATTATGACACCTTGCAAACAAAAAAAACTAGACCAAAATCGGCGCATCCGTTTAGGAGCTACGATGCCACGGACAGACAGATAGACAGACAGACAGACACACATGTCAAACTTATAACACCCCTCTTTTTTGTCGGGGGTTAAAAAACGATTAATTTTTATCCTTTACATAAGCATTGAATAAAATAGGAGCGTAAGTACAGCTATTTGTGTCTGATCTAGAAAATTACGGATAATAGTTATGGGACCTGTTTTGTTGTATTGTACTTATATAGAATTAAACATTACAATTTTGATTAAAATAAAATACAGCTCAAATCACTACATAGTATAAAATAAAGTCGCTTTCTCCGTCCCTATGTCCCTATGTCCCTATGTCCCTATGTCCCTATGTCCCTTTGTACGCTTAAATCTTTAAAACTACGCAACGGATTTTGATGCGGTTTTTTTTAATAGATAGAGTGATTCAAGAGGAAGGTTTATATGTATAATACATGCATAATATACTGAAGGATAACCCACAATAACCATTTTCCCGTGCGGAGCCGGGGCGGGTCGCTAGTAAAATATAAAATAAAATACATTATGTACAGGCAACGATGCGTGACCGTAGATTTAGTAATATGTGCGTAACGGATGGATGATATTATAGTTATAAATAATTAGAGTTATTTCCCTACTTAGGTTTATCAACAAGTTAAATACTCTGTAATATAAACATACTAGCGACCCGCCCCGGCTCCGCACGGGAAAATGGTTATTGTGGGTTATCTTTAAGCATATTATGCATGTATTATACAAATAAACCTTCCTCTTGAATCACTCTATCTATTAAAAAAAACCGCATCAAAATCAGTTGCGTAGTTTTAAAGATTTAAGCGTACAAAGGGAGGGACATAGGGACAGAAAAAGCGACTTTGTTTTATACTATGTAGTGATAATTGACTAACCCAATTTAGTACCTACGCGTGCAAATGCTCTGCCCGTTTTAGGTTTAGATGTAAGATGTCCCTGTACCTATATTATTACTAGCTTTCCGCCCCGCGGCTCCGCACAGTTTTTCCCGTGGGAATGAGGTATTTTCCCGCGATAAAAAGTAGCCTATGTCACTCTCCATCCTTTCTACTAACTCTATGCCGAAAATCAAGTCGATTGGTTGCTTAGTTAGGGCGTAAAGGAAGGACAAACAAACACACTTTCGCATTTATAATATTAGTATGGATTTTGTTCGACTCTCATTTATTTCGGGGCAAGTGTGCCTCGGACTTTTGAAAGGCGTTCGAGAGGCTCGTTAGTTATCATTATTACTTTTCTTCTCCACAGCAGCGCACACAGTGCGCAAACCTGCCAGTTCTGTTTAGACTAATATTTAAAGAGTTAAAGTTTAAGAGTTATTTAGTATCCTTTATTAGTGTGTGACGAGAGCTAACCGTCAAAAAATGATTAAAAAAAAATTACTTCGAATAAAAGCAATTGATTTTGAAATCGTAAAAATTGGTATGTTTGACTTGACTTGCCTTGACATTGACATTAGTTTCAAAAATGGTCGAAAGGAAATTGACATCTTGAAGTTGAAGTTTTTAGTGTATAGTTTATCAAGCACTGAACTGTTTAAGTGTGTGAAACACAGCTAGGGGCGTGACGGAAAGACAAACAAAGAAACACACTTCCGCTTTTATAAAAGCTTCGCTTTGAAAATAAACACATATAAATAGGTACATTTATTGATTCATACAATTCCATGGTCATTGAATTTATTAATTAGCAAAATTAATAATTAATTTATTTATATAAATAACCTATACAATCTTATAGATAGAATCCAAATCAATTTGCATTAAAGATAACAAAATATGAAATACTAATTGACCCAACAACAAATTCTATATAAAAAAATCATAATTTAAAAGAGGCTCCTATAAGAGTCACAAATAGTCTAAACCGACGAGCATGCATGAGGAGATTAATGAATGTGGATGAAGCGAAAGAAGTGTGTCTGTATCGTAGCAAGTAGAAGGAAGTGGTCTCTGCCTACCCCTCCGGGAAATACGCGTGACTGTATGTATGTATGTAGGTATGTTTTAAATAAAGCTGGTGTCATTTTATTTATTCTCTTTCTTTTATTGTATCATAATATATTTTGGTCATGTCTTTTTACTCGGTATTTGTTTGAAAGAGCATATTAGAAAAGCTTCTAAGATCTTTTCTTTTTCTTTTGTTTCAAATATGGCCACCACCTTCGCTTTTTCAAAGGGCCACTTATAAGGTAAGTTGTCTACTGCAGGCACATTGATCATTGTCAGGTTTGGCAAATTTTGGTAGCCCTGAAAAACAAACATTCAAATATAAAGATGTAGAGTTTGGCTATTGAAAGTATCGATGAAATTGGAAAACATTGTACTGGCAGCAAAGTTACATAGAAATATACATAGTTTAAAAAACTAAAAAACACGCTTCCTATCCGCCATATTGGATTTAAGTTACGTGACTTTTTTTTTCGTATTCCTGACAGCAAACCCTTTCATTTGATACCCATATCATGGGGTTGGATTTCAAACAGCCAGTTTGCCATCTTAGGGAAGCCGCCATATTGGATTTGTAATGACGTTTCTTAGCTAGTCATGTATTGTCATCAAAACTCAGAGCGTGTGCAAAATTTCATCCCAATCGAAGACCGGGAAGTGGGTCAAATTAAGATTCCAAAATTTTTTACATACATATAATGGGGAGGCCGCCATATTGGATTTGTAATGACGGTTCTTAGCTAGTCACGTATTGTCATCAAAACTCTGAGCGTGTGCAAAATTTCATCCTAATCGAAGACCGGGAAGTGGGTCAAATTAAGATTCCGAGATTTTTTACATACATTATAATGGGGAGGCCGCCATATTGCATTTGTAATGACGTTTCTTAGCTAGTCATGTATTGTCATCAAAACTCAAAGCGTGTGCAAAATTTCATCCTAATCGAAGTCCGGGAAGTGGGTCAAATTAAGATTCCAAGATTTTTTTAGATACAATAATGGGAAGGCCGCCATATTGGATTTGTAATGACGTTTCTTAGCTAGTCATGTATTGTCATCATAACTCAGAGCGTGTGCAAAATTTCATCCTAATCGAAGACCGGGAAGTGGGTCAAATTAAGATTCCAAGATTTTCATACATACATATTTAATTACAAGTGAAGCTAATATAAAGCGTGTAAAAAAAGTATCAAATTAGGTAAAACTATAGAATCGGGGTTGCCACGATGATTTTTTTCAAATTTGCCGCGATTTTTCATTGTCTACTTTCAATAGCCAAACTCTATCAAAGGTTGATAGGATAGAATATAATTGATAGGATAGGATAGAATATAATATAATATAAAGTCTATTGCACACTAGAAAAAACAGTACTGTATGATTCACGAAATAAGATAAGTCCAGACGATTATATCGACGCTGGAAAGGAAAAATTATCCAAGCGACATTAGACTAACTTTACAGTAGAGCTGTTTAAAGTTTGAATTTTCAGAAAAAAAATCGTGTAAATTCTTGTAATGGTCCAAAATGCCTAGTTCTTAGAAATTCATTTGTTTATTTTTTAATCTACATTATAGTATATGTAACTATTAAAAATAATGCTTAGTTTTAAAGTTAGTGTCGCTTAGTAAAATTTTCCTTAAACGTAGAGACGGGAAAAATTGACTAACCGACAAGCTTTGATTAAAAAAGGTACGATAAAAATGTAGTATATATCTTTTTTTAGAATTCATGTCAGAGTAAAAGTTGCCATACCAAAATAAAAAACATGTGGAAGTTGAGGCAAAACAACCTAAATATAAATTTAATAAATTTTGTTTCCGTAATTTTGACATATGACATTTTTACAGAAACTTGGATTAATATTTTATTAAAGAATGTGAATAAAATGCACTTAATCAGTCTTGAGTTTTATAAATTTTAACAAAGCAACACTTAGGTACACATTATTAGCATTAGTTAGGTATTATAAATCTACTAGTATATCACAATAATAATACTATGTGTTTTAAGAACATTGAGATCACAAATTTAAGTATTTAGTCGTATTAATTATTATAATCAATAAGAAGTATTAAAAAAAAGAAAACTGGAAATTTTAACTAAGCGCCATGTAAGAAAAAAAACCAAATAAGTCAAAATTACTTAAGTGTTAAAAGAACAAATCTTTTCTAAGGAAAAAATTTACTATGCGCCAAACAGTATATTGCCAGATACTGGAAAAAATTACTAAGTGAAGTAATTACCGTACGAACAGAAATGTCAAACTTGACCAAAGGCAAATTTAGCATTTCACAATAACGACAACCACCAAATTTTCAAAAATGGTCGAAAATTTTGTCGGTTAGTAATGAAAAAAAAGTGAAATATTGCGAACTCCAAAATGTCGAAGCGACATCAAAAGTCGTCGTAGAAGGACGTGAGTAAGACCAAACGACGCAGAAAAATCAGGCGATTCCAACAATGTATATAACTCAGTTTGGCCAAAAATGGCGCTTGGATAATTTTTCCTTTCCAGCGTCGATATACTTCATAGGCAGTGATTCTAGTTCAATTTAATATCTTTAGGTCCCTTTCATACTCTTAGAAACAAAAAGAGATAGGAGATTTTTTTTTTCATTATATCGATAGGCATGGTCATATTATGGATATTAAAGACTAGATATTTGTATCGTATGCCGAGACGAAAAATGGTCAAAGGTCAATGAATGCCGATATAAATAAATAGGTTTACATACAATATACACCGTTATCAAATATTGTGACGCGTTATATTTTTAAGTAAATTACCAGTAAAATGGTTGCTGTAATTTTATTTGTATTATACAAGGATACTAAGAGCAAGGAAATTCGCGCTACAGATATAGATATAACGTACATTATAAATTTGTTCGTTGTTACCAAACATTCCGACACGTAATATACTTTTGTAGTAAATTTACAGTAAAACTGGTGTCATATTTGGAACGAAAATGATGCGGATCATTAGGTATAGGTATTACGCAATTTAAGGGACCTACTTAAATACAGATAATCTGGTCCACATTATGTTCATATAAATGTAAGTACATAATATAATAAAGTCATATTTTTTTACTATTTACTAGTTTTGACCATGGCGGCGGTGGAAGCAAGACACTTTTTTGTGGTTGTTGAAGAAATAATTATTACGATTTACTTCCTCAACGTAAGTTTTTTTAAAGTAATTTTATTAAAGTAGGCAAGAAAATGTACTTCTGATGGTACCGTGTGGTTCTCAGCTATTAAAGCTTTATCAAATGTTATGACAAACAAACAGCCCGATAATATATATTTTCATATTCTTATGTATCTGTAAATGTGATTATTCCTCATTCTGGGACAAATTCTTTCTGCAAATCGGTAAAAATTATTGGAGCTGTAAACACTGAATTAAATTAAAGCAAATACGGTTTACATTTTCAATGATTTAGTTGAATTTAATAATGTCCTCGAGTGAGAACATAGTCCTTATGAATTCACCTGAGGACATAAAGGAAAACTAAGTGGAAAACTGTCTAATTTTTTTTCATTTTTTTTTCTCAAGACGACTGCATGAGCAGTTTTTGAATAAAACTTTTCGATTTGACATTTTCGATATCTCCAGGACTCAGGAGGTTAAGTGTTGTCATCAAAATGATTAAATGTTATTATAATGTGTTGAAAATATGTACCTTGAGTGTTGTTATCATCAATCTACGCCAAACACTATGATCGCGGTCACCTTTATAGTAATTGTGAGACATTTTGAATGTCTTATAATATAATACAAGATACAACACAAATATTCATCATAATCATGTCCTTTCATCATACATATTTATAAAATTTCCTATAATTGCTTTGCTAAATACTTACTTTAGGTAGAGGTCTAGGGACGCCGGTTAACAACAAGACTCAACAACGGGTCTTTTGTTCATCATATCACATGTAAAAATCTGTCGAAGTACCTACAGTGGAGCTAAAGCTAATCTATACTAAATACTATGTTTTAAATTTCATGGTCATTAATTATAATAACACCTTATGAAACATTATAAGTAAACTACAAGTAAGTTACTAACTTTAACTTACCTTAGCAACAAGACTCAACAACGGGTCAGGTTCATCATATCAGTTGTAGTAGTGTAGTTATAGCCAATCTATACTAAATACTATGGTTGCCAACTTTAAAATTTTGTGGTCACACTAGTCACTATAATAGCACTTATGAAACATTACAAATAAACTACACAAAGTTAATGTTTGTTTCATATTAATTCGGACAAAAGGTCATTGACGCCTGCATAAAAAGCGCACATTTCTTTCAAACGATACGATAAAACTATAGGAAATTATCGCAAAATACGTAATTTGGCATACCGTAGTAGTAGAAGGCGGGATGAGCCTGTGACCTTGCCAGACATTTTGGCGTTACATTCTTTTTAATAACTTTTAAGAAACAACTTAACTACTTTAAAATAAGGTACTTTTTTAACATTTTTATATGTATAATGTTTTTATGCAATAAATATTAAAATAAAGAAAGGAAAGAGATCAATGAACTTTTGTCCGGATTTATACGAAACAGACCATAGTAACTTACTTTAGGTACCGGACAAGGTACGCCGGTCATTTTAATAGCAGGACTAAATAACGGATCTTTGTTCATCATGTCACACAGTTTGTAATTCATCTCTACGAAACTGCGCCTATATTCATTGTGCAGATATTCGTAGTAAATAAAATGTACCTGAAATGGCAACAGAATGAAATAAAAAAAACGGAAACTTGACTTTGTCATCTATTTTTCTTTCTATCAATATATTTCCTTAATCTAATGTCACTATGTCGCGTTTGACAGCTTCTCGAGCCTGTCGCTACTTAGTTAGTAGGCCTACTATACTTTTTTTTTCATATCCCACAACAGAGAGGTTGGAAGAGCCAGCTTGCGAAGCTGGCTCTTCCAACCTCTTTGTCCCACAACTAGTCTCTTTTTTACTTGTCTAAAAAATTAGGGAATATAAAAAAAACTGCTTATATTTATTTAAAAAAAAATTGAAACTGTTATTTGAATTGTTTTGGTACGTACCGTAACATTATTAGCCCATGTCTTTTTGACAACGCCCTCTATGTTAAAGACATAAGGAGACCTTCTTTTGTATCGTCTGACGGTCAATACAACATCAGTTACGTATGTCGGGTTTGTATAAATAACGCCAGTTTGTTCAGGAATCACTTCCAAACCCTTAAATTAAAAATATGAAATTCAATTAGGATAATTGTCCACATGTAGCTCGTGGTTACTTTTTACTAAGATAAAAACCTTAGTAAAAAGTATCTAAGTAAGTAATCTCTGTTCTGAATTTTATTCAAATCTGGTCGGTTCGGGCGTGTAAGCGGAACAAATATAAAATAAAATTGCAAAATATAATATTAGTATAGATATAGATAAATAATATTTTTAGATATACTTACACCGATGAAAAGTATAAAGTTTATTAAGGTAACAAAACCCAAACAAACTCTGATCGTTTGAACCACCGTCATTGCCAAAATATTATAGAAAACTAAAAATATTTTAAACGTCATTGCGTAAAATCCAGGTAAAAAAAGTGTTGCCAATTATGTAAATTGGCTAACTACGACGATTTTCATATAACCTATAAGTAAATACATCTAAATTATTGGTATAGAATTCATTTAGGCTAGTTTTTAATATTGGATTTCAGATTTCATTGTTTGATAACAACAATAACAATGGTTTAATAATATACTTGCCCTGCTTTTGCAAACATTTTCCGCCCCGCGGCTCCGCCCGCGTTAACAGTTTTTCCCGTGGGAGTGAAGTGTTTTCCCAAGGTGAAAAGTAGCCTATATCACTTTCCATCCTTTCAGCTAACTCTATGCCGAAAATCAAGTCGATTGGTTGCTTATTTAGGGCGTGAAGGAAGGACAAACAAACACACTTTCGCATTTATGTATGGATTTTGTTCGACTCTCCTTTATTTCGGGGCAAGTGTGCCTCGGACTTTTGAAAGGCGTTCGAGAGGCTCGTTAGTTATCATTATTACTGTTCTTCTCCACAGCAGCGCACACATTGCGCAAACCTGCCAGTTCTGTTTAGACTAATATCGCATCGCCTCTTTAAAGTTTAAGAGTTATTTAGTATCCTTAATCAGTGTGAGACGAGAGATAGCCGTCAAAAAATGATTTTTAAAAAATTACTTCGAATAAAAGCAATTGATTCAAAAATGGTCGAAAGGAAATTGACATCTTGAAGTTGAAGTTTTTAGTGTATAGTTTATCAAGCACTGAACTGTTTAAGTGTGTGAGACACAGCTTGGGGCGTGACGGAAAGACAAACAAAGAAACACACTTCCGCTTTTATAAAAGCTTCGCTTTGAAAATAAACACATATAAATAGGTACATTTATTGATTCATACAATTCCATGGTTATTGAATTTATTAATTAGCAAAATAAATAAATTAATTTATTTATATAAATAACTTATACAATACAATCTTATAGATAGAATCCAAATCAATTTGCATTAAAGATAACAAAATATGAAATACTAATTTACCCAACATCAAATTCTATATAAAAAAATCATAATTTAAAAGAGGCTCCTATTATAATAAGAGTCACAAACAGTCTAAACCGACGAGCATGCATGAGGAGATTAATGAATGTGGATGAAGCGAAAGAAGTGTGTCTGTATCGTAGAAAGTGGAAGGAAGTGGTCTCTGCCTACCCCTCCGGGAAATACGCGTGACTGTATGTATGTATGTAGGTATGTTTTAAATAAAGCTGGTGTCATTTTGTTTATTCTCTTTCTTTTATTGCATTACAATATATTTTGGTCATGTCTTTTTACTCGGTATTTGTTTGAAAGAGCATATTAGAAAACCTTCCGCGATCCTTTCTTTTTCTTTTGTTTCAAATATGGCCACAACCTTCGCTTTTTCAAAGGGCCACTTATAAAGGAAGTTGTCTACTGCAGGCACGTTGATCATTGTCATGTTTGGCAAATTATGGTAGCCCTGAAAAACAAACATTCAAATATAAAGATGTAGAGTTTGGCTATTGAAAGTAGACAATCGATGAAATTGGAAAACATTGTACTGGCAACAAAGTTACATAGAAAAAAAAGTATCATATTAGGTAAATCCATAGAATCGGGGTTGCCACGATGATTTTTTTCAAATTTGCCGCGTTTTTTCATTGTCTACTTTCAATAGCCAAACTCTATCAAAGGTACTTCAAATTGATAGGATAGAATATAATATAAAGTCTATTGCACACTAGAAAAAACAGTACTGTATGATTCACGAAATAAGATAAGTTCAGACGATTATATACTTCATAGGCAGTGATTCTAGTTCAATTTAATATCTTTAGGTCCCTTTCATACTCTTAGAAACAAAAAGAGACAGGAGATTTTTTTTTTCATTATATCTATAGGCATGGTCATATTATAGATATTAAAGACTAGATATTTGTATCGTATGCCGAGACGAAAAATGGTCAAAGGTCAATGAATGCCGATATAAATAAATAGGTTTATATACAATATACACCGTTATCAAATATTGTGACACGTTATATTTTTAAGTAAATTAGCAGTAAAATGGTTGCTGTAATTTTATTTGTATTATACAAGGATACTAAGAGCAAGGAAATTCGCGCTACAGATATAGATATAACGTACATTATAAATTTGTTCGTTGTCACCAAACATTCCGACACGTAATATACTTTTGTAGTAAATTTACAGTAAAACTGGTGTCATATTTGGAACGAAAATGATGCGGATCATTAGGTATAGGTATTACGCAATTTAAGGGACCTACATAAATACAGATAATCTGGTCCACATTATGTTCATATAAATGTAAGTACATAATATAATAAAGTCATATTTTTTTACTATTTACTAGTTTTGACCATGGCGGCGGTGGAAGCAAGACACTTTTTTGTGGTTGTTGAAGAAATAATTATTACGATTTACTTCCTCAACGTAAGTTTTTGTAAAGTAATTTTATTAAAGTAGGCAAGAAAATGTACTTCTGATGGTACCGTGTGGTTCTCAGCTATTAAAGCTTTATCAAATGTTATGACAAACAAACAGCCCGATAATATATATTTTCATATTCTTATGTATCTGTAAATGTGATTATTCCTCATTCTGGGACAAATTCTTTCTGCAAATCGGTAAAAATTATTGGAGCTGTAAACACTGAATTAAATTAAAGCAAATACGGTTTAAATTTTCAATGATTTAGTTGAATTTATTAATGTCCTCGAGTGAGAACATAGTCCTTATGAATTCACCTGAGGACATAAAGGAAAACTAAGTGGAAAACTGTCTAATTTTTTTCATTTTTTTTCTTAAACCGACTGCATGAGCAGTTTTTAAATAAAACTTTACGATTTGACATTTTCGATATCTCCAGGACTCAGGAGGTTAAGTGTTGTCATCAAAATGATTAAATGTTATTATAATATGTTGAAAATATGTACCTTGAGTGTTGTTATCATCAATCTACGCCAAACACTATGATCGCGGTCACCTTTATAGTAATTGTGAGACATTTTGAATGTCTTATAATATAATACAAGATACAACACAAATATTCATCATAATCATGTCCTTACATCCTATATATTTATAAAATTTCTTATAGTTGTTATGCTAAATACTTACTTTAGGTACTGGTCCAGGGACGCCGCCGGTTAACAACAAGACTCAACAACGGGTCTTTTGTTCATCATATGACATGTAAAAATCTGTCGAAGTACCTACAGTGGAGCTAAAGCTAATCTATACTAAATACTATGTTTTAAATTTCATGGTCATTAATTATAATAACACCTTATGAAACCATATAAGTAAACTACAAGTAAGTTACTAACTTTAACTTACCTTAGCAACAAGACTCAACAACGGGTCAGGTTCATCATATCACATGTAAAAATCTATCGATGTTCCTGTAGTGTAGTTATAGCCAATCTATACTAAATACTATGGTTGCCAACTTTAAAATTTTGTGGTCACACTAGTCACTATAATAGCACTTATGAAACATTACAAATAAACTACACAAAGTTAATGTTTGTTTCATATTAATTCGGACAAAGGGTCATTGACGCCTGCATACAAAGCGCACATTACTTTCAAACGATACGATAAAACTATAGGAAATTACATCCCAAAATACGTAATTTGGCAAACCGTAGTAATAGAAGGCGGGGTGAGCGTGTGACCTTGCCAGACATTTTGGCGTTACATTCTTTTTAATAACTTTTAAGAAACAACTTAACTACTTTAAAATAAGGTACTTTTTTAACATTTTTATTTGTATAATGTTTGTTTGCAATAAATAATAATAAAAAAAAATTAAATGCAAAAAAACTTTTTTTAAATAAGCTTTTATTTCAACGCTCTAAAAAGAAGAAAATAATTTTATCCTTAAAAATTTCAACTATCAACTTATAATAACCTCATTTTATATACAATTCATTTTATGATCATAAAAGCTTGTCGCGCGATTTTCAAATAAAATAGTACCTAAGTTTATTTTATTTTCAATTACAATTTACTAAATATTGGTAGGTAATTGAACCTCGCGACAAGCTTTTATGATCATATGAATTGTATATAAAATGAGGTTATTATAAGTTGATAGTTGAAATTTTTAAGGATAAAATTATTTTCTTCTTTTTAGCCACCGACCCGCCCGAAACGTCCAACCATGGCAGCGCGACACGCCCGTAACGTCCCGGCCGGCGCAAGCGCAAGTTTTTGCGAAATCGAGCGGCGGCCCGGCGCAGAAAAATCATCATAGTTTAAAAACTACAAGGCTATTCTTCTTTAAAAAAATACAGTCGATAGCTATGGACATGGGCAACATATATGCGCAGTATTAAAGACTTGAACTGTTATTTGAACACTTTAAAAAAATAATTACGGCATAACCTAACCTAACCTAAAAAAAAAAAGGCCTATTTTTAGAACGGATTTTTTCGCGTACTCACTTGAATCATGTCGGAATCCTCCAAAACACTCATTACTTAACACTTCACGATTATTTTGATATAAAACACACACAGAAATACAAAAAACTCATTAATATTTCCACAAGATACGACAGAGTTCCGATTGTAAACAGATGACGTCAGTTTTGACTTCGAAGAAAAAATACTCATCGAAAAAAAAATTACACCTGCCACCTATCATTTCCTTCGTAAACTATTTGAGAAGCTTTCCATAGAGGTGTCATAGCAAACAGTTTGGTATTTCATGCACAGATGGCACTTAAACACACAGATGTAGTCGCGGGGACCCGAGTCCCCGACGCGTGCTCCATTTTTTTGACCGCGGGGACCCGAGTCCCCGTGACGCTCCAATGTTATAGCGTTGAAATAAAAGCTTATTTAAAAAAAGTTTTTTGCATTTAATTTATTTTTTACTTTTTAGCTATCGCACGTTACCTTATTTTTCTTTCGAGTTACTCTTAACAAGCCCTTTCATTTGATACCCATATTGTAAAAGTGCATTAAAAATAACTATTCCGCCATCTTGGATAGCCCGCCATATTGGATTTAGAGTGACGTCACATACCATATCGTGCATTGTCATCCAAACTAAACGTGTATACAAAATTTCAGCTCAATCGGTTGAAGATATCTACTTCAAAATTGAGTTCAAAGATTCCACCCGAACAAACTTACATACATACATACATACATTGCATGTTAAATAAAAGCTTTTAAAAAGGAAAGAGATCAATGAACTTTTGTCCGGATTTATACGAAACAGACCATAGTAACTTACTTTAGGTACCGGACAAGGTACGCCGGTCATTTTAAAAGCAGGACTAAATATCGGATCTTTGTTCATCATGTCACACAGTTTGTAATTCATCTCAATGAAACTGCGCTTATATTCATTGTGTAGATATTCGTAGAAAATAAAATGTACCTGAAATGGCAAAATGGAAACTTGACTTTGTCATCTATCTTTCTTTCTATCAATATATTTCCTTAATATTAATTTATTTGTTTTTCATATCCCACAACTTGTTTAATCTTTTTCACTTTTTTTGCATCGGAGGGGTCTAAAAAATTAGGGAATATAAAAAAACTGCTTATAGTTATTAAAAATAAAAATTGGTACTGAAATTGTTATTGAATTGTTTTGGTACGTACCGTAACATTATTAGCCCATGTCTTTTTGAGAACGCCCTTCATGTTTAAGACATAAGGAGACCTTCTTTTGTATCGTCTGACGGTTGATACAACATCAGTTATGTATATAGGGTTTGTATAAATAACGCCAGTTTGTTCAGGAATTACTTCCAAACCCTTAAATTAAAAATATGAAATTCAATTAGGATAATAATAATTGTCCACATGTAGCTCGTGGTTACTTATTTTATTACTAAGATAAAAACCGTAGTAAAAAGTATCTAAGTAAGTAATCTGTATTCTGAATTTTATTCAAATCTGGTCGGTTCGGGCGTGTAAGCGGAACAAACATAAAATAAAATTGCAAAATATAATATTAGTATAGATATAGATAAATAATATTTTTAGAATATACTTACACCGATGAATAGTATAAAGTTTATTAAGGTAACAAAACCCAAACAAACTCTGATCGTTTGAACCACCGTCATTGCCAAAATATTATAGAAAACTAAAAATATTTTAAACGTCATTGCATAAAATCCAGGTTAAAAAAGTTTTGCCCATTATGTAAATTGGCTAACTACGACGATTTTCATATAACCTATTAGTTAATACATCTAAATTATTGGTATAGAATGCATTTAGGCTAGTTTTTAATACTGGAATCTAGATTTCATTGTTTGATAACAAAAATAACAATGATGTTATCATTATAAATATCTATTTACCTGTTTTTTATTTCAGTTTGATAACATAGTTGCCCTGCTTTTTCAAACATTTTCGTCTATATTTTGTATCTCCTTCCTTCCTTACTTTTTCTGTTTTACTTTTATATTTTTAGATTACCTACCTAAATTACCTACCTAAATTATTGGTATGGAATTCATTTAGGCTAGTTTTTAATATTGGATTTTAGATTTCATTGTTTGATAACAAAAATAACAATGATGTTATCATTATAAATATCTATTTACCTGTTTTTTATTTCAGTTTGATAACATAGTTGCCCTGCTTTTTCAAACATTTTCGTCTATATTTTGTATCTCCTTCCTTCCTTACTTTTTCTGTTTTACTTTTATATTTTTAGATTACCTACCTAAATTACCTACCTAAATTATTGGTATAGAATTCATTTAGGCTAGTTTTTAATATTGGATTTCAGATTGCATTGTTTGATACAACAATAACAATGATGTTATCATTATAAATATCTATTTACCTGTTATTTATTTCAGTTTAATAATATACTTGCCCTGCTTTTGCAAACAATTCCCGCGCCGCGGCTCCGCCCGCGTTAACAGTTTTTCCCGTGGGAGTGAAGTGTTTTCCCAAAGTGAAAAGTAGCCTATATCACTTTCCATCCTTTCAGCTAACTCTATGCCGAAAATCAAGTCGATTGGTTGCTTAGTTAGGGCGTGAAGGAAGGACAAACAAACACACTTTCGCATTTATAATATTAGTCTGGATTATGTTCGACTCTCCTTTATTTCGGGGCAAGTGTGCCCAGGACTTTTGAAAGGTGTTCGAGAGGCTCGTTAGTTATCATTATTACTGTTCTTCTCCACAGCAGCGCACACATTGCGCGAACCTGCCAGTACTGTTTAGACTAATATCGCATCGCCTCTTTAAAGTTGAAGAGTTATTTAGTATCTTTAATTAGTGTGAGACAAGAGCAAGCCTTCGAAAAATGATTTAAAGAACTTACTTAGAATAAAAGCAATTTATTTTAATATTATTTTGAAATCGTAAAGCATCAGAAAGTAGTAAGTGTAAGAAGTAGAAATATTAAAATTGGCATCTTTGACCATTAGTTTCGAAAATGGTCGAAAGGAAATAGACACTTGAAGTTGAAGTTATTAGTTTATCAACACTCAACTGTTTAAGTGTCTGAGACACAGCTTTGAAAAAAAAACACATATAAATAGGTACATACATTTATTGATTCTTACAATTCCATGGTCATTGAATTTATTAATTAGCAAAATTTATTTATTTATTTGTTTATATGAATAACTTATACAATCTTATAGATAGAATCCACATTAATTTGCATTAAAGATAACAAAATATGAAATACTAATTTACACAACAAATAATTCTATACAAAAAAAAACATAATTTAAAAGAGACGCCTATTATAATAATACTCATTTAGGAACATACTTACATTGTTATTTTCATAAAAAAGACATTCCTTTTTATATCTCTGCCTGCAACTTAATCAACATAAGGTGGTGCTATATCTATTAATTGCTCCAGGAACCTTATTCTGCGAATGTACACGTAAGTGTTTTAATAATAATAATAATATATTTTTTTGTACAAAAACACTTCTACTTGTTTCACAAATTTATTTTATGGGGTAAACCTAACCAGTCAATCTCGAAGCGCCAACAATTGCAAGTGTAAAACTAAAAGTAATTTATAAAATTGTAATTTCTTTAAACAGGTTCCTGGTGATTTTTAGAAGGGTTTAAAAAAAAGCTGATATCATTTTATTTATTCTCTTTCTTTTTAACCCCCGACGAAAAAGAGGGGTGTTATAAGTTTGAAGTGTATGTCTGTCTGTTTATCTGTCTGTCTGTGGCATCGTAGCTCCTAAATGGATACGCCGATTTTGATCTAGTTTTTTTGTTTGCAAGGTGTAACAATCGAGAGTGTTCTTAGCTATGATCCAAGAAAATATCTTCAGCCATTAAAGATTATCAGCTCTTTTCTAGTTGTTGAAAGGATCATGTAACGATTTTGTGTCAGGGATATTAAATTTTTGAATTTAGTGTAATTTTGTTTCACAATAGATTTCGGTTATGTCTTTTTATTGGCCATTTGTTTGAAAGAGCATATTAAGTAAACTTCTGCGATCCTTTCTTTTTCTTTTGTTTTCAATATGGCCACCACCTTGGCTTTTTCAAAGGGCCACTTATAAGGCAAGTTGTCTACTGCAGGCACGTTGATCATTGTCAGGTTTGGCAAATTATGGTAGCCCTGAAAAACAAACATTCAAATATAAAGGATGTATCAAAGGTTCTTCTAAGGCTGCGTTTTCACCAGAGATGAGCGAGGATGCGTAGCGAGGAATGTGTTTGTAAAGAACCAATACGCTCCATTTATCTGGCCTCGATCACTGCAGCGCTTCTATTGGTTTTTTTCTCCTCCAACCTTTCATCTACACCAATCTACATCTATCTACACTAGTCATACATATTATAAAGAGGAAAGATTTGTATTTGTGTGTGTGTGTGTGTATGTGTGTATGTTTGTAACGAATAAACTCAAAAACTACTGTGCCGATTTCAAAAATTCTTTCACTATTACAAAGCTACATTCACCCTGAGTAACATAGGCTATTTTTTATTTTCAAAAAGATTAGGAGTCTCTACTAAAACTTCAATAATGTAACCCAAGGTGTAAAAAAAATACCGAAAATATTCCTAATAATTGAATGGGCTCCGAAACTACAGAACCGATTTTGTTTCAAACTTGGCACAAAGATAGAATAGACCTTGGAAAAGAACATAGGCCATGATTTAGGTACCGCAGGAAAATTTCTCATTCCCATGGTAAAAAAAAATAAAACGGGCGGATTTGGCACAAAGATAGAATAGAAGAATATAAAAAAGAAGAAGAAAGAAGAATATATTATGCCAACTTTTACCGCGGGAAAATACCTCATTCCCACGGGAAAGTATCTATTAACGCGGGCGGAGCCGCGGCGGGAGGCTAGTCCTATATATTTAAAAAAATTCCTGCAATTGCTATGCTAAATACTTACATTAGGTACTGGTGGACGCCGGTTAGCAACAAGACTCAACAACGGGTCTTTTGTTCATCATATCACATGTAAAAATCTGTCGAAGTACCTACATTGGAGCTAATCCATACTAAATACCTACTATGTTTTAAAATTTCATGG
>CAOKYR010000047.1:0-15127 GCA_948473455.1 Teleiodes luculella | reverse complement strand
CATCTGCGTGTGATGTTGCCTGGCTTTATGGAAAGAGCACCCACTCAACACAAGTTCCCGGATGGAATGGTTTCATGGAATTGAAGACACAAGGTGAGAAATATGAATATTCCAAAATTGTGTGCCTTACTTTCATAAATGCACATCCAAGTAATTACAGTACTATGTATACGTCCATCCTTATCGCATTAGATAGAAGAGTGTAAGTCACTCCATCAGAAAACGTGCATCACCACTTTTGACCAGCCATTGTTTTGGAAGGCTCGTGATGTGGTTGCTTCTGTTCCTGAGTTGAACAACGTCGTTGTAAGGCTTGGGGGTTTTCACCTCCTAATGTCGTACATGGGCGCCATCGGGACCATTATGGCTGGAAGTGGTTTGAAACAGCTGTTTTCGGAGATTTTTGCAGGCAACAGTGTTGATAAGATTCTGTCTGGACACGCTTACACCAGGGCTATACGTTAACTTATAAGTTATATAAGGGTTTCACTCATTGAAGTTGGACGTCATTCTTTACAATCACAAATGAATGTGACCTATATGAATACACTTCGGTTGAAGTGGGTCAGAGGGTACACATAGGGGGGGGGGGCAAGGGTGTTAGATAGCATTTAAGTTTACATAGATACGATGAAAGATGAAAGTAATGAGGCAAAATACTGATTTTTTGTAGGTTTTTTATATTTTGAGAAATTGGTCCGTTTTTTAATTGCTGTATCTCGGTAAATATTGGGTCAAAAAAGAAGTTTTACCAGTGAAAATTAAAGGAAATTTAATGATCTACAACGTTGTCTTAGATGTTTTTTTTGAGAAACGCATGGTTTAGAAGCTATACGCGAAAAACCGAAAAATGTCCGAAAATTTTGAGGTTTTTGCCCCCCCCCCCCCATTTTCCACAGGCCCCTCGAGGTCGAAAACTTAGATTCCGCACCCCACACCTACCACAAATCATATCCCAAAATTTCATTAAATTCGGAATTGTGTCTAGGTAAAAAGTACTTACCGACTGGATAAAAAGAGTACTTTAGCATTTCCTTTTAGGGTGCCTGTCAACATAAGAAACGCGAATCGGCGGCGCTTGAATTGACCAATCACGTTACATCAGCTATGTATTTCGAGTAATATAAGTAGTCAAGTCGTCGTGCGGCGCTCCGGTTCTGTGGAGACATCCGACATACCCTTATACCGCCGTACTGACTTCCTCATCGGGATCTGAGCCGGTCGGCACGTTCACTGGTATAACTTAATAGTATAACGTAGTGTTGCCCTCTACCGACAACGTCTGACAACAAAATAAATTGCCTACTTCGACGGGCCTGTAGCCTAGTCGGTAGTACATCTGCCTTCGAAGCAAGTGTTCAATCCCGCCCAGGGCAAACGTTCGTGTTATGAGATGAGCACTTGTGTTTGCCTTGTGTCATTGCCAGTTGTCTGCACAGACGTGTGACATAGTACAGTTTAGATGCAGACGGGCGGTCGGGCGTGTTACGTGTATGAGATGTCTCACCGAATACTTGTGCACTCCGAGCGCGGTGTGTATGTAGAGGTGCGCGGAGACAGGCCCCTCGCGCCGCCCCAGGTACACCACGCTGAACGTAGTGTTGCCCTCTGGCGGCACTGTCTGCAACATACACACAAACATACCAACTATCAAACAAACTCCATGATTTTAAGCTTAAATAAATATCATATCACAGTCACATGTAAGACATTTCAACAGGCTTACCGCGATTATTTAAGCCCGTTGAAATGTCTCAAATCATAAGGTGTAAATAAATACCCGTTTAACGGAGTCCCTATAATACGAGTATACACTAATTGTTCAAGTTATCTCTTTGGTACATCATAATTGAGTTAATTGCATCATCAAGTTATTAGACTATTCAGTTTGAATTGACTAATATTTAGGTATCATCCCATCACAAATTTCAATTAAAAACAATTGAATTATGTCGATTTTGCATACGCATAACATATTATGTAAATTTAAAAAGATACAGATATTTGTAGCAGCGTTACAGTATGGATAAATAGTGATTGATCCATCAGAATCACTAACAATTCGTGCCAGTAGCATGTATTATGGTCGTAGCGAAGGAAGCGATGAAGCCGTAAATAAACAATGGCAAACAGCTGTTCCATTCATAACATCACACCGTCTAAACGCCGAACAATGGCCACTGATAAGCGACAATATGCTATCAGGCGGGCTGATTATAAAATTTCCTATTTAACTAAAACTGTGATGACTCTTTTATGCATTTTAAATTTCACAGATAGCCAGTTAATCCTTACAAAGGCAGAAGCTATTTACTGAAAAACCCTTCGAATTTTTTACTAGACTATATATTATTTTATTACTAGAACCTTTCATTTCGTATCTTAATTTTTTTTTTCTGCTTATGATTTTGCAGTAAATAATGTCTCGCCATTATGTGGTAAGTCATATGCACTCTGCCCGTCAAGAGTAGCAAGTTACAGTAAGAGTTTCCATTTGTTCTCCACTTCTTTATGTTTCATTCACGTAAAGTTTTTTTTTAATTTTAAATAATATACTTTATACGCGAAAACACGCACGAGAACATAACATATTATGCTGCTCACCTTACATAACCAGACTGACTTATTGCACTACCCTCTAGTACAGATCATTATACCTACATATTTTCATTTTTGTTCATTATGCCTTTCATAAACCTATCTATATAATTGATTTTTAAAGATTTTCGCAAGCACACAATAATAATGTTGACGCGTTTACTCCGCGATTCAAAAGGCGGATCAACCCTGTTGAAAATTCGGTTAGCTAAAATTCGAAATGAATCAAGTGATGGAATGGAAACATACTTTCAGATAACACAAGACAACTGAGCAGGCAGAGTGCAAATTTCAACCACATGTTTTATTTAATTGTTTTTTTTTTTTGCTATTATTTATTCTACAATGCTTCACAAACATGAGACTATTCAAATTTTACGTAGCACGCGTCCAGTTGCATGGGGTCCGTGTAAGGGTTAAGTTATGCTATCTATTTTTGTCATATACTAAATAATACCAATGTACTCCAACACCCTATTATACCATGATACAGCTTAGTCAGTTGAAGCGTGAAGCTCAATTCCGAAGGCCGTTAGCAACACAGAGTGTTATTTAATAATGATAACGAATGTACTGGACCATTGTTTTGATTATAATAACTGATACGAACTTTGCGGTTGACCACTGCGATTGCGTGTCCTTATATACTGTCTGTCTTCCTCAATGCCATCCAAACTCGTTACTTTAACAGCTCATATTATGTCCCCACCGAGGGGCTCGAGCCTACCCTGGAAACAGGGTAAATAGGTCATAGTTGACCACGCAGGTTTCCTCACGATATTCTCCTTCACCGTAAGAGCGTCAAATAAACAAACGTACAGAAGCTAGCACTTGCGGATGGACATTCGCACTTCGTAATTCACCGCTACCACTACGGAATACGGGCGCTATCAATGTTAATATGTCCAGCCGCATGTGCTGGCTACTGTACATTATAAATTTGAAAACATATTGGTACGTTTTATTGATAGTACTATAAAATTTGCTTGAATTCAGGCAATTGCACAGACATGAAATAAAAATCTAAATTAGTAATTTTGCACGGGAATCGAACAGGATAACGTCTGCGGTCAGCTTGTATATAAATAAATGTGTTGGTTGACATGTAATGACGCGCGCAGGATAACAAAAGAGGGCGCGATGTGTTCGCGGTTTGCGGTTATACAACGTCAGTCACCATCATACTACACAATAATATTTGCTCGTAATTAAATGATGGCCGCGCATCGATCCACCATTAAGTTAATGTAAAAGCTTAAACACACAAAAGCATGAGACGCGCGATCGAGTTCCGATATCCGTGGTCAAGTTGTCAAATCCTCGCACACGTTACGGAGGTTCCGGTTTTGTTTTTTCAATCGACCTGTGCTTGAATCGGAAAAGTACGACGAATCAAGCTTCACCAGACTAGCGGGGGAGCGTAAGACTCTACCCCAGAGTAGTCGCGTCTAGGGGCGAATCGAGGGAGCCTCGGATCTAGGCGTTGATACGGAAAAACAACGTAAAGGAGACGACGCCTGAGAGGCTCAGTCTCTGATTATCAATTTTGATTTTGATTATGGGCGGACGAAGAGGAAACCCCACTTCACATTCTCTGTGAGTTTGATGCTCTAGTCAATAAAAGGAGTCGAGTGCTGGGAGCGCACAAGCTTGCCCCCCAAGAATCCCGAACCCTAAATACCAAACCGTCAGCTTCTTCAAAGCTGTCGGTTTGGAAGAGGCTATGTAGCCTACGAGGGTTGACTACAATAGATCCACCATTGGTCGCAGTGGTCTTGGGTATTTAGTGCCCTTCCCTCTCTATCCAAATCATAATCATAATCATGGGCTCGCCCCCGCCGCCGCGCCGGCGGGTACGGGCATTGTTACCTGAATCTCAGTGGGGCACTCGTCGATCAAATATCATTTTGTTAGACTTTCCCTCGTTATTGATATTGGTTTTGGTTTGAGCCAGGACAGCTGCACAACTCCGAACCGAACAAAGGGATAAGTTACAAAAAATAAAAGGTCTAAATACAAGTCCGGGCGGCTGAGTTACAAAGAAGGTAAGCACGTTCTAAGCAACAATATAACAATACCAATACCATATAAGAATGCGCAAAGTAACAAATGCAACAGACATGGTATCGCATCCTATTCTTTGTCAAAACGACGGTTATTTTGATTGATGTTACTTATCAGACCATATGTCCTGCTTGAGACATGCACATGCATTTACAATCAAAAATAAAATGGTAAAAAATTACAACAAGACGAAGACAACAACGTGGCGAGATCATTAGACAATAAGCTCTGCTGAAACTATTAAATAATCGCGTTACGGATACCGATTATTACCGATACAGGATCCATTGAGGATTAATTTATGTGATTTCCAAAACAAACTACCATGAATATGTAAATGTTATGAATAGGCGACTTATGACGTCATATTGTTTTACTACGATAGTTTTATGCTTTTATAGTTTGATTTGCATTGAAATATATATTGAAATGTCTTCCAATAATAACCTGACATGCCTGACTAAGACCTGTTTGTTATGAATAATTTAAGATATTATATTTCTTTGTGTAAAATTATTATTTTTAAATTAGAGTCTACACCGCTATTCAATAGCTTAAAAAGCCGATGACGTAGCAACAGTTTAAACTCGCGTGTCGTCGCAAAAAATATAAAGGCTTTGCCTAGTTTGGTACCAGATGGCCCCGTGTCACAGTCTAACAAATGTTACATTCATTCATCAATCATCACAATATTCACAATTTAAAATTAAAATAATTTCATTTTGTTTCTCAATAAAATTGAAAACCGTATACTTTGCATGTGGTTCTTCTTGGCTTGTTGACCCTTTTGACGAGATGACCAAAAAAAGGTACATAAGCCAAGTACTTAATGGCTGTTGTGTTACCAATCATTTCTCTGTTATCCAAGTTTAAGGATTATGACTACACCTACCTGGCAAGGGAGAAGTCTTATCTAGCAGTGGACTGTTAACAGTTATAGGCCGTTGCAGTGAAAAGTCTGTTTTTTAACCACCGACGAAAAAGAGGGGTGTTATAAGTTTGACGTCTGTCTGTCTGTCTTTGGCATCGTAGCTCCTAAACGGATGGGCTGATTTTGATCTAGTTTTTTTTTTGTTGCAAGGCGTCACAATCGAGAGTGTTCAAGAAAATATCTTCAGCCATTTGAAGATTATCATCTTTTTTCTAGTTGTTGAAAAGATCAAGTAACAGTTCTGTGTCGGGGGTTATTAAAATTTTTAACTACCTAAATGTTATTTTTTCAAAATTTTGCGCCACTTACCTATATACTGATGATTTTCATTTTTCGCTTCGATTTATAGATAGTAAATAAATACGCTAACAGACGACAACTGTTGAAAAAGTAATAAACAAATAACACTTGTCTAAAATAACGCGTGCGAACTGCCAGTCATTACTCTTGCAGTAATCATTTACAATCACATGTTGTTCTATCGTATTAGTTGTTGAATGGTGACTAATGGTGATAGCCCGGTCAAAATACGCCAAAAAATAGGGGTAAAGTTACATAAATTCCCATCAAGCTGAAAATCGGTACGATTGTTTAAAATATGATTAGAAGTAAAATTTGAAAGTTCCCCATGTTTCCCCTGTATGGAAAATTTTTTATTCAAGGTCAAAGGTCAAAAAAATGTTTTTTTCGTGATTTTCAGCAAAACGGTAAGTTTGATCATAAAACACTTCAGGCAAAGATTGTAGATCATAAAATTATCTACAAAAGTATACCAATATTTTTTTCCTACGAGGCACTGTTTTTGAGATATAACGATTCAAAAAGTTGTAAAAGTTGAAATGGTCATGATAGTAGACTATTTAGTGCAAAGAACTATTGAAATTGGACAAGTTAATGAAACTTGGCATGGTTGTAGAATAGGTAGTCTTGAGTAGAAATCCACCGGAACCCATGACTCGTACCCCCTCTGAAGCCGGGGGGAGGGGGATGAAGTTGGGTTTTGCCGCCCTTCTTGTTGACCCTTATATCTCTAAAACCGTATGTACTATGACAAGTTTGGTATCATTTTCGGATAACTCGTTAACGTAGAATTCATTTTTGGAATTATAAAATAGGGTTGCCATACAAAAAAACTAAATTAGAAGAAAAAATTCTCAAATCACGAATGATTTTTTCCACATAAACGTCGTTTACTTTTCCCATGGGAATGGTATCGATACAAAAATAATATGGTCGGGTAGCAACATTCACGGGCTTTACAAATATATGACTTTTATGGCACTTACTTGATAAAAAATGGGATAAAATAAATAAAATTGCGTGTGCGGCAGACAAAGGTATATACATGGAATTGAGATATAACGATTCAAATAGTTGTAATCGTCATAATATGCATGAGTACGCCACGTACATCTGTATAGTTGTAATATATGTTACAATATGTTTCTATAATAATAATAATAATAATAATATTTTTATTTATTAAGGCAAAAGACCCATAAAAAAATTACAAAAATATAAATATAAAAATGTACATAAAAAATTGATACAAAAAATATCAGACGTCATTATTTAGTGTTCGGGCTTCGGTGCACGCTCAGCCAATACTTAAAAAAGGGACTAGAGAGGTCCTCACACACGGCCCTTAGGATGGTGTTGTTGGACTCCCGCAGTCTATCCCAGAAGGAAAATATGCGGTTTCTGATAACTGCAAAAAAGTCGGGCACTCCCGCCTCCGCAAACATGCCGGAAGCGCTACAGAAGCGAGGCAAACGCATAAGGATGCGGAACGCATCATTGTACTGCACCCTTATGGTGCTCAGCGACGACTTCTTAAAGTTTGTCCATAATTGACAGGTGTAAAAACACTGGCAAAATGCCTTAAAAAGTAGTGTCTTCACACCCGTACTACACTTCGCAAACCTACGCGCAAGCATGTTACATCGGATAGAGAGCGCCCGCCTTTCCCTCTCTATATCACAGTCATCCTTTAGGTCGTGCGTGAGTATGTGTCCCAAGTATTTGAAACGCTGCACAACCCGAACTGCAGAGCCGTTCAACTGAACTTCGGGTACCCTCTCCGGACCCTTCCCTGCTCTGAATATAAGCATTTCGGTCTTGAGAACATTATATTTCAGTCCATGAACACTGGCATAGTGTTCACAGACCGAAAGCAGCTTTCTGAGACCGTTGATCGACGGGCTCAGGAGCACCATGTCGTCGGCGTAACTCAGGTTGTTAACGCAAACGTTCCCCAAGTGACATCCAACACCGGTGCGCCTCAGCTCGTCGATCAGACCATTGACGTATAAATTGAATAGGTCCGGAGAGGTGAGCCCTCCTTGACGTACACCGCATTCCAATCTATAGTTATTGGAGGTCGCGTCGCCCCATCTCACGTAGTTAATTTGGCCTCCATACCAGTATCGCAACAGATCCACAATCTCGCCAGAAACACCAGAGCCGCGCAATTTTCTCCAGAGAATTTCATAATTCACCAGATCAAATGCGCGACTCAGGTCCAGAAAACAAGCATAGACGCTTGTGTCTCTACTAACGTAGTAGTGAACAGCATGCTTCAGGCTTACGATTGCTGAGTCCGTTGAAAGACCGGGACGGAAGCCAAACTGCGCGTCGTCTATTTTGATATCCTTCAGCAGCTCGGGTTGCAACAGCCTCTCAAACACCTTACCAAGTACTGTTCCTAGAGATATAGGTCTATAGTTAGTTGAAGCGCTTAAGTCACCCGTTTTATTTTTAACAATTGGAACTACAATTGTTCGCATAAGAGCCTCGGGAAGATAGCCGAAATTGAGACACAAATTGTAAAACTCACTCAGTTTAACGTGAAGAAGACTCCCAGCACACAAGGCGTGCTCTATACTCAAGCCGTCATGGCCTGGGGATTTACCACGCCCCGTACCCGCAATAGCCTTCCTCACTTGCTCTGGAGTAAATCGCACGGAAGAATGAGTAGGCGATTCCTCAGAAACGTCACCTACCCCTTCCTCAGCGTCCAACGGAAGAGGAGCGACTTTAAATCTGTTCGCAAAAAGTTCAGCTATCTCCTCGGGGCTCTGCATACCATCTACAGAGGTTGGTAAGTTCGGTTTTGAATTTAATTTTTTAGTGGTATTCCAAAATTTTGTGAAGTTCTTTTCTTTTTTCAGAGTGGCCAACATGTCCATTTTTATTGTCTCCTCATTACGCTGACACCATCGCAACTTATTTTTGAACTTCTTACGACTTTCATACATGTTTGTATATATACTACCTGTAGATGGCTTGCCCGCATCAACCCAGTAATTTAAATACATACGCGCTATTTTATGACATTCACTTACATGAAAGTTCCACCCTATAACCTTCCTATTATGTCTGCGAGCACCGGAACCCGAACCGGCAGTCGAAATCGCACCTTGTTGCAAAACATTCACTATATCACAGTATAAATTATCAATAAACCTATGATGCTCATTTATAAATTCACAAGACTTACTTAAGCTACACTCGTCACATAATAAAGAACAGTTTAAATTTGCTAAATGACTTGAACAATAATTGTAAAACGAGTCTATTTGATGAGCATCCCGGAAACCCCATACAATATTATTATTCAGCCGGCCGGACGACTGCGCAGCGCTCCGAGTAGTACATTGTCCGCCAAGATTGCACTCGATACGCAACGGTATGTGATCGGAAGTATACACGTCATACATAACAGCTACTGAAGTTACGTTATTAAAGGCAGCTTTGGTTGTCAGGCAGTGGTCAAGCCACCGTCTGCTGCCGTGAGCGTCACTTACAAATGTATACGTGCCGGAATCAATACCCAGTAACTTAATATCTGCACACTCTAATCGCTGCTCGTCGCAAAAAGACAATAGCTCACGCCCAAACAGGGTGTGTGGGTGAGCGTTAAAATCCCCCAATACATAAGCCTCAGGAATATCACTCTCTTCTATAATAGCGTTAATTTTACAAAGACAGTCTGTGAAATCAGGTAAATTCTCTTCTTTATCCGTAGGCAAATAAACACTGAATACGAGAAAATCTCGAGAAAGGGTGTTCACTTTAATCGCAATTATTCTATCACTAGAGCAATCTATTACACTGACGTGAGATATCTTGGACTTTCTCCACATAAGTGCAACTCCGCCATAAGGTCTTCCCCGCAATATACCGGCTGACGTGTCAACAGATGATTTAGCCACGCAACTAAACTCATTATCTACTTGATGTACGAAGTTGAGGTCGTGCGGCAGCAGCCAGGTCTCCTGGAGAGCTATTATGTCGGCAGAAGCGCACAGATCACGGACATGCTGTACCGAGGACTTAAGAGCCTTACAATTAAATGAGATCAATACTGTCTTGTTTGTACTATCCATAATTAGGTTTATTTACTTTCAATACACGCTCGCGATATCGTCGAAATACTATGCCCGCCGGCCAAAAAGATTTTTCTAAAAATACATTTATTTTGTTTTTAGGTACGATTATTTTAAATGAATTAAAATCAACTTCCGGTCTTTGATTCAATAACTGCACATCCATGTAACTTTCGCCTTTTCCATCTAAGTATATCTTTATATCGTCAATACTTGTGTTTTTCATTAAGCGTGATAAGTAAATAGCGGTCGGAATATCTGCTACTTGCAATGTACTTGGGCCAGATGCAGTTCCACACATATTTATTTTATTTTTATGGCGCTTTTTTTTGTACTCCACTTCTATGAATGGATTATCGTCCTTAGCGCTGCAGTTAGAAGGCTCTTTATACGTCGTCGTCATCGGCTTGGAGCGCTCACATATTTCCCGGTAACTCGGCGTATGCTCGATGTCATTATCAACGTGAGGAGGCAACGCACACACGCTCGGTGTCGTCGCGGTAGGCAAACTTGTTTCGATAGTCAGTTTGCCCACGTGCCGTTTTGGTGTTGCGTTCGTTATTGAATTTTCAACCATATCCCCTTGGCTGTAGGACTTGCGTTGCTGTATGGGAGCTCCAGTCTTGGTGGCGGTATTTTTACGTAAATTATTCAAATCAAAACTGATTTTTGTCTGAAAATCTAGCATCTCCGTTTTAGAGACTGCGTCAGCTCGTAAACTTTGTAATTCAGTCTTAAGTATAACCATGTCTTTAAGTAGCCGCGTTACGTCTACATGATCGAACGTTACGGGTGGTAGACGGTTTAAATTTTTGGCTACAAAAGTAGGTTGTTCAGCTGGATCTGACTCCTTAAATGCTTTAATAACATCCTTGATATTCTTTTTATCCTTGTCATTGCCGTTTCTTCTCAAAAACTTGAGACTTGGAAGCGCATTGAACAGAATAGCTTTGCTATTTTCTATGTCACTAGACGTAAAATTACTAGCACAGATTTGTACGATCGAAAGTTCATCGAGCACGTCAATTTTATTTTGAACAAAAGTTAAAAACTCGTCAATAATAAGAGTCATTTTCACACGCGTAAGTTATGCCACATTGTTTACTTAATTCGTCGACTAATGTGCGCACGGTTAATCGACCCGTGCGTGTAGTTATCGTGACCGCAGAACCAAGACTTTCTATCGGTCATTGTAACTTACACTTATAATATTTTGTGACGACCGTAAAAATATAACAAACTGACTTAGATAATAATAATGATGCTAAAATCCATTATTTTGCATAGTTTCAAAGTAAACAGTATCACAACTGACCCGTGGAATAGGCCTACTGGGGAAACCACGTCAAAAAAACGCGCTAAGTACACTACCTCATAGGTGGCGTGGAAACGTGTGCATATTTACTATAGTAGAGGATTTAGTGCAAATGTTTGTATGGGAAACATCTTTTATTGGACGAGTCGACGAAACTTGGTACGATTGTAGAATAGGTAGTCCTGAGTAGTAATCCACCGGGACCCATGACTCGTACCCCCTCTGAAGCCGTGGGGAGAGGGGTGAAGTTGGGTTTTGCCGCCCTTCTTGTTGACGCTTATATCTCTAAAACCGTATGTACTATGACAAGTTTGGTATCATTTTCGGATAACTCATTAACGTATAATTCATTTTTAAAATTGTAAAATAGTGTTACCATACAAATACCACATAAATTCCGGCCGCTCTAACTTTCCATTTTGACCTCACCTTATACATCTTTTGTATGTTTGGAAGGTTTTGTAACACCTAAAACATTTCTGCCATACATTATCACCCCTTAATACCACTATTTTGAAACTAATTTGGTCTTGGAGCTAATTCCATGTATATACCTTTGTCTACCGCACATGCAATTTTATTTTTTTTAACCCATTTTTTATCAATTATGTGCCATAAAAGTTATATATTTGTAAAGCCCGTGAATGTTGCTACCCGACCATATTGTTTTTGTATCAATACTATTACCATGGGAAAAGTAAACGTTTATGTGAAAAAATTCATTCGTGTTTTGAGAATTTTGTCTTCTAATTTAGTTTTTTTGTATGGCAACCCTATTTTATAATTTCAAAAATGAACTCTACGTTAACGAGTTATCCGAAAATGATACCAAACTTGTCATAGTACATACGGTTTTAGAGATATAAGGGTCAACAAGAAGGGCGGCAAAACCCAACTTCATCCCCCTCCCCCCGGCTTCAGAGGGGGTACGAGTCATGGGTTCCGGTGGATTTCTACTCAAGACTACCTATTCTACAACCATGCCAAGTTTCATTAACTTGTCCAATTTCAATAGTTCTTTGCACTAAATAGTCTACTATCATGACCATTTCAACTTTTACAACTTTTTGAATCGTTATATCTCAAAAACAGTGCCTCGTAGGAAAAAAATATTGGTATACTTTTGTAGATAATTTTATGATCTACAATCTTTGCCTGAAGTGTTTTATGATCAAACTTACCGTTTTGCTGAAAATCACGAAAAAAACATTTTTTTGACCTTTGACCTTGAATAAAAAAATTTCCATACAGGGGAAACATGGGGAACTTTCAAATTTTACTTCTAATCATATTTTAAACAATCGTACCGATTTTCAGCTTGATGGGAATTTATGTAACTTCGAATGTGTAAATTGACCGGACTATGAGAGGTATAAACACATTATATGTGTTTAAAACTAATTATACCTAAGTCTAGTTCCGTGCGGCGATCAAGCAAGCCTTTGTTATTGCAGTAGCCACGTAATAGTTCTCACACCTACCTCTAATGAGTTGCTAATGCTTCAGAACATAAACAACCAGCCTTTGTTTTGCCGGTAATTTTCTGAGCTACGCAAAGATGACGTACCAATATCGTATTGAAAACTGGCTGACCGCGCACTGCTACTTCGCCGGTATAATTACATATGGAATGAGGAATGAGGCTTTGAAAAGGTTAAAATAAACTTTGGTCTGCAAAAACTGGCCCAGTGCAAGTTCAACTCGCATGGAGAGGGTTCCTATGTACAGTAGCCAGCACATGCGGCTGGACATGTTGACCTTGAGAGCGCTCATTATTCCGGTAGGGGTGAATTTCGTAGTGCGAATGTCCAACCGCATGTGCTGGCTTCTGTACAAACAAAGTTCATCATCAGCCGAAACAACTAGACTGATTGATTGAGTTGGGTATATCGGTAACCCAAAGAAAAGACGGACTTGTTAAAGATAACAACGAACGAGCGAACATACCAAGATTTTTTTTTTTAATTTGGTGCAGTCATCAAGTTCACCCTGATTTCAGGGTAGGCTCGAGCCCCTCGGTGGGGACATTTATGAGCTGTTACTGATGATGATTCAAGTTCAAGTTTACATTTTCTTAAAATTTCTTTATGTTTAGGATTATGCTTCTACATCATACGTTTCTGTTACGCTTTCACGAACTACTAAACGACAGAACAAATTGGGACAAAAAAAATTGCAGAGTAATAGATGACATCACCATCACGGTGACAATGACAGGCTACTTTTTACCGTGATATAACCTTTCATTCCCACGGTAAAAATAAGAACGCGATTACAGACTATGACATAACATAACACGATAAGACGCCACCCGATATACTCGTAGCAACCTACGACCCAACCAGCAAAAAGTGGTTTTTAAACTATCTCCAGGATATCATTTCCCTAGGACTATATGAGACTTATATCCACATATAAGTCCGGAAAAGGGCCCACTTTATAAGTAAACTTTTACTTATATTGTGTTTATAATAGACCGCATCAATACCGTTTACGCCTATGTTGCTCCTGTAATAGAATTACGTGAATGCAATTAGTCCTGCAAATGCCAATATAAGTAAATTATAGGAAAAAGTGAGATGAATTCACGCCTCGCAATCCTACAATAATCTCACATTTTGTGAACAGTCGAATTGTGTGCTGTCGGTCCAGGAATTGTTAAACTGCTTGAATAAGGCAAAGTATAGTATTTATGTAAATACTACTTAATTTTAATTTACTTTTAAATGTCAGCCATTGTACAAAATTATAATGCTTATTGTTGTTAGTCTGTTGTATATTCGTAGGGGAATATGAATTTACTGAATATTCTATCATGTTTTTAATTAAATTTTTAAAGCGCCTCCCGTATCTTACGCATTTACATTTTAATATTTAATAGTTTATTATAAAAATATCATAAACAGACACCATTTTTTCGGTGAGCATTGTCAAGTACGATTTAGCGCCAATATGAGTAATATTAGTTCTAAATTGGCGAGTGTTAAAACCGAAGAAGATTCGCCATATTGTTACCAATTAGGGTTATATTGGCCATAAAATATTAGCTTATATGAGGTTATAAGTATAAATAACAGGAGTGGTTGCGCCTCAGTGTACATACTCCTGGAAGATGCTCCTCGAGGAATATTAGATTAAAATGTTCCTAAGTTGTTATCTTATAGGCGCATATAAGTCTGAGTTACCGGATTAATTAGTCCTGAGTGCAATTAGTTTTGTTCCTAGCTTTAATAGGAGTGGTAATCCAGTAGTAGCCATGAAACATTATACTATATACCAATATAAGTTCAAATTATAGGATTAAACGCACTGAAGTAAAAACGGCATTCATGAATACTGTTAAAATCGCAGTAGCAAACATGAAAACCAGCATCGGAGCTATATAAGTCCACATAGCTTTATAAAATCGCATTCCAGGATAACTTTGCTGGTTGGGTTGGCCATAAAATATTAGCTTATATGAGGTTATAAGTATAAATAACAGGAGTGGTTGCGCCTCAGTGTACATACTCCTGGAAGATGCTCCTCGAGGAATATTAGATTAAAATGTTCCTAAGTTGTTATCTTATAGGCGCATATAAGTCTGAGTTACCGGATTAATTAGTCCTGAGTGCAATTAGTTTTGTTCCTAGCTTTAATAGGAGTGGTAATCCAGTAGTAGCCATGAAACATTATACTATATACCAATATAAGTTCAAATTATAGGATTAAACGCACTGAAGTAAAAACGGCATTCATGAATACTGTTAAAATCGCAGTAGCAAACATGAAAACCAGCATCGGAGCTATATAAGTCCACATAGCTTTATAAAATCGCATTCCAGGATAACT
>CAOKYR010000046.1:0-63129 GCA_948473455.1 Teleiodes luculella | reverse complement strand
ATAAGTAGCATTAGTTAAACTGGCTATGCGCGACAGCTAAATTGGCGTACAATAAAATTATAAAAGGTGTAACAATTTTGGCGTAAAACTTTAAAATCTGCATGTTATTGCGTAAGAATAACTGGTAGAGCTCCCGATAAAGACCGGAGCTCTCCACCCCTCTAACAGAGTAAAATGATAAAGTGATGTTAAATCTAAGTACTGATGACAATGTCTTCGCCCTATGGTGAAGAAATAAAGGAAGTACTACAAAAAAAAAAAAAAAAAACCTAACCTAACCTAACCTAACCTAACCTAACCTAACCTAACCTAACCTAACCTAACCTAACCTAACCTAACCTAACCTAACCTAACCTAACCTTTTTTTTTTTTTTTTTTTGACGCGGGGAATGCGTTACGCACGATGTGTGGGACTCCCGGCGCCCTGAAAAGGGCACTGCTCCGTCCTGAAAAGGACGGGGTATACCCACTAAACCCCGCGGTGTTCCACCTGGCACCATTAGGGCGGGAACACGGGTACGCTTTCGCATTCTTCCGCGAACCCGCCGGTGCTGTCCGTTATCGCGGACCCTCCACGTCTCGGGGTGGAAGAAGCTCGTGGATCACTCCTCCATCCACGAGGTCCTCCCACCCCGACCTCCTACACGGCGTGATCTGCCGGGAACACTAGGCAGATCACACCCTCCTCCTCGGCCTCCACTCCACCAGTACTGTAGCAGACTCCATCGAGAGTCTGCTACTAGGAGGCCATGTGGCAGATCTGGTACGTGGCTCTGCCACCGACCACACCTCGGCCGCAGAGGATAGGGCAAGCGGCGCACCGTTATACCAACATGCCTCCTCCTCTGCGGCCCCACCAGTGCCGTTCCCAGGGAACGGCCTCGCCAGCTCGCAGGGGATACGGATTGCGAGCTCCCTACCCCCTGCGATCTCGCCACGGCCGCGAGAGATAGAGAGAACGGCGCACCGTAATACCGGCACTCCTCTTCTCCCGCGGTCCCACCTCCTAGCGCGTCCGCAGCGGACTTGTTCAGCCCGCTGGGAGCGCCCTCCTCGGGCCAGCCGGCGACTCCGAACAGGCCGGCCCAGGTTGCCTCTTTGCTTCACCGTGGACTTCCACAACCACGGTTACTAGAGCCCCCCCGCCACGACAAGGCGAGCAACCATCGGGGGGGAACCTAACCTAACCTAACCTAACCTAACCTAACCTAACCTTTTTTTTTTTTTTTTTTTTCGGAGGGGAAAATGCGTTACGCATACCACTCGGGGGCAGGGGGAGGAACCCGAGTGGTTATGTGGGACTCCCGTATAGGCTAATGAGACCCACGGTATACCCACTAAAAACCCCCCCACCTCCTCCTCGCCGCCTTGTGACGGGGTTACGGGAACGCTTTCGCAAAACAACCGCGACCCCGTCGGCAGCAGCCGCCCGAAAGCGGCTCCATCGCGAAAGCCCGAAGGCCCTCCACGATAGGCGCACCAGATGGCAGGGTGCGCCTTCCTCCTCGGCCTCCACCAGTACTGTAGCAGACTCCCCCCGAGTCCGCCACTGGAGGCCACGGGTACCAGTTATCAGGTACCCGGTGGCAGATTAGGTCTATGGTTCTGCCACCGACCACACCTCGGCCGCAGAGGAGAGGGCAAGCGGCGCACCGCTCCCGACATGCCTCCTCCTCCGCGGCCCCACCAGTGTGCCGTTTCGACGGAACGGCCCCGCAAGTTCGCAGGGGATAGGGAGAGTGGCACAGCGTAACACCAACACGCCTCTCCCCCTGCGATCCCTCCACGGCCCGCAAAAGAAGTGGATCACAGATACTCCTCTTCTTCTGCGGTCCCACCTCAATGCGCGTCCGCAGCGGGCTTGTTCAGCCCGCTGGGAGCGCCCTCCTTGGGCCAGCCACGGGCCGGCCCTGGTTGCCTCTTCGCTTCACCGTGGGTGACCAATCCACGGTTACTAGAGCCCCCCCGCCACGACAAGGCGAGCAACCATCGGGGGGGAACCTAACCTAACCTAACCTAACCTAACCTAACCTAGCTAACTATATCTCGACTGAAAATATTGATATTTTGATCGGACTTTTTTGTTTTTCCTGCGTGTTTAATTTGACCCGAGTGTGCTGTGCACTTTTTGGAGCGATCTTGCGCGAAACTTTCAGTTTTTAGCGAAATTTCAGTTTTTTCATACATTGTTAAATTTCAAATTTGCATAACTCGCGATCGGCTTAACCGATTCGCGTGATTTAAATTCTCAATAGCCTGGTGCATTGTTCTTCACATCCTGACTGCGTGACGACGCGCTTGCGCGCCATCCGCCATATTGACTTTTTCAAAAACACCCATTTTTCAGGGTTTTTTCTAAATTTCCCAAATTTTTTCTATTACCGCTACCCTGAAAACACTTACCATCTTGTCTAGCGTCGCGAGCCGCATCCAACGACGTGTCGCACGCCGAGATCCGGCACCTGAAAAGCGAAAAATTGCCCCGCCCAACCCACCCTTTTGAGGCTTAGGTACATCACCTTAGTCAATTTTAAATTTTTTATTTTTCCTTATTTGTACTTTAAGACTTTTTTTTTGAGTCTTATCATAATTTACACAATTGACAGGTCATTTTGACTGTGTTTTAAGTTGACCAAGAGCAATCCAACTCTTGTCTATTTTTATCTTTTACTTTACTTTAATTCTGTATTATTACAAAGATATTATACAACTATCTGCGTCGTGTTCACGAAGGCCTTTCATTTTAGGCAAGTATGCTGGGCATCCGTACTCCCACCAAACAGATAATGGATTCTACTCATCAGGATCCTACAAGGGAGCAAAACCTATCGCCCCAGAATGAAAGAACAAACGGACAAGCTAGCGTTAGACGCAGCATAGAAGAATTTGAAGCTGTGAACTTGGACTCTTCCAGTCTCGTTAACTTGAGCCAGACGACACTGGCAGCCTCTGCGAAAGTTAGGACAAAACCATCACTATCACAAGAAAATAAAACTCTGCCAGCTTCTAGAAGCATCACCTCGCCTAAACCGAGGTTTTTGAATAGAACAGCGGAAGCTAGAGCATGTGTCACCAAGGCAAAACTCAATTTGAGTAATTCACGCAATATAAAAACTGACATCAAGACCAGTGTTGTAGAGGCTGTTGACAGACTTTTCCAACTTGTAAAAGAGGCAGAACTAGAAATTAAAAAGAAAACTACACCAGTAAAAGAGGCCACTAGCACTGAGGAGAGGGATCCAACTTTTGCAGACTCTACCTTTTCAATTAGTCTTAGCCAATCCCCTATTAATTTGCAATTGGAGAAGCAAACAAAAGTACTCGAGGAACACACCAGGAAAATGGTAGAAATAAAGGAGTCCTTGGAATTGCAGAAAGGTATGCTGGAACGAATGACAAAGACGGCTTCGTATGCAAGTGTGACAGCAAACCAGGATACTGTGCCACCACAACTAAAGCGTAGTACCCTTCACTCTGTCGTTGTCTCTTCTAAAGATGAGACAGAAACAGGTGAAGAGGTCCTAAATAAAGTGAGAAAAGCGGTGGATGCAAAAGAGGGATGGGTTACAGTGGAAAGAGTGCGTAAGGCAAGGGATAGGAAGGTGATAATGGGTTTTAAGACCAAGGAGGAAAGGAACAAAGCGAAAAATAGACTAGAAAAGGATGGGACTAACCTGAAAGTAGAAGATGTTAAAAACAAAGACCCCTTGCTGATTCTGCGAGGTGTCTTGAAGGTTCATTCTGATGAAGAAATCGTGGGGGCTCTGCGAAAGCAAAACCGCGACATGTTCCATGACCTGGAAGAGGGGGACGACAGAGTCGAGGTTTGCTATAGGCGAAGAACCAGGAACCCTCTCACGGGCCACGTCGTAATCCGCGTATCGGCTGCTATCTGGCGGAGAGCAATTGAGCAGGGAGCTGTGAGGGTTGATCTTCAGCAAATTAAAGTGGAGGATCAATCTCCGCTAGTTCAATGTACGCGATGCTTGGGCTATGGCCATGGAAAGCGTTACTGCACGGAAGCGACAGAAGTGTGCAGTCACTGCGGTGGCCAACACCTTCGGTCCCAATGTGCTGACTGGCTGGCGGAGGTGCCTCCCAAATGTCGGAACTGCAAAGCTTCGAAGCTGTTAAATGCTGAGCACAATGCTTTTAGCAGCGATTGTCCGGTGCGGCGTAAGTGGGATGAGTTGGCCAGGTCCTCGATAGCATATTGCTGAGGGCTCCCCAAAGGAAATAGCTCCATACAAAATAGTACAGGCGAACCTCCAAAGAAAGAGACTGGCAACCGATGAGCTATTTATCGAAGCAGCAGCTCGCAAAGCCGCAGTAGCTCTCATTCAGGAGCCTTACTTGGGCACGGCTCGGGTGATGAAGGGACGCAGGGGAGTAAGAGTATTTCAGTGCGCCAGTCCCGGGGAAGGCGTTGTCAAGGCAGCGATAGCAGTCTTTGACAGCGAACTACATGTCATACAATACCCGAACCTCACCACAAACAACGTAGTTGTGGTGGGGATTCAGACTGGCGCTTGGACAATCACGCTGGTCTCTTACTACTTTGAGCCGGACCAACCTATCGAGCCGTACCTAGAGCACCTTAAAAAGGTAGAAAGAGAGACTGGTTCCAGGAGCTGGATAATTGGAGGGGACGCCAATGCAAAGAACATTTGGTGGGGGAGCCCAATTATCTGTCAGCGAGGCGAATCCATGTCCGAGACCTTGGAAGAACTGGGGCTAAATGTAATCAATACAGGGAAGGTCCCAACCTTCGATACCATCAGAGGAGGTAAACATTACCAGAGCTACGTAGACGTGACTGCATGCTCTACGGATATATTAGACCTGATAGAGGAATGGAGGGTGGACGTGGGTCTCACGAGTTCGGACCACAACGGCATAGTATTTAACATCCTGTTAAAAAGAAGTAAAGGTGTCAGAGTTCATAGGAGCACAAGGGTTTTTAACACGAAAAAAGTACAATGGACTGAGTTTCGTCAAAAGCTGAATAAGCTCCTACAAGAATATAAACTCACAATAGCAGAAGTCAACAACATTAACTCGGTGGAACAGTTGAATACAATTATTGGCACTTTTACCGCAGTTATGCAAGAGGCATGCACTCAAACAATGCCTAAAAAGAGAAACAAGGATGTACTTACTTTGCCGTGGTGGTCCGAACAGCTCGCCCAAATGAAGAAACTGGTAGCCACCAAAAAGCGTCGAATCCGATGCGCTGCTCCAGTCCGTAGGTCAAAGGTGGTGGAGGACTACCTGAAACAAAAAGAAGATTATGAAAATTTAGCTACCAAAGCTCAGGTTGAAAGCTGGAAGGAATTTTGCTGTAAGCAGGATAGGGAGGGGGTCTGGGAGGGGATCTATAGGGTGATAGGAAGAACGACGCAAAGAGAGGAGGACCTGCCACTGGTAAAAGAAGGTAAAACGTTGGACGAAAAGGGATCCGTCCAGTTACTTGCGGAGACCTTTTACCCTGAGGATTCCAATAGTAACGACAATCCTTACCACGAACAGGTTCGACTCAAAGCCGAAAGAGTGAACAACGGCGGTCAAGATGAATCTTGCGACCCACCGTTCACAATTGACGAGCTCAGGAAAGCGTGCAACTCCTTCAACCCCAAAAAGGCCCCAGGAGAGGATGGTTTTACTGCTGACATATGCCAACATGCAATAGAGACGGATCCTGAACTCTTCCTAGCGATCTTAAATAAATGCCTGACGCTTCACCATTTCCCAGAAGCTTGGAAGGAGGCAACCGTAATAGTATTGAGAAAACCCGGGAAAGGAGATTACACCAACCCCAAGGGTTATAGACCTATCGGCCTCCTTCCAATACTCGGGAAGGTCTTCGAGAAAATGCTGGTGGCCCGACTCAGATTTCACCTGATGCCTAATATGAGTACTCGCCAGTACGGATTCATGCCACAAAAGAGCACGGAAGACTCCCTCTATACACTTATGCAACATATCCGCAATCAACTAGACCAAAAGAAAATAATGGTCATGATATCGCTAGATATAGAGGGAGCCTTCGATAGTGCATGGTGGCCAGCAATAAGAGTCCGTCTGGCAGAGGAAAAATGCCCGTTAAATCTGAGAAGGGTCATGGATAGCTATCTCAGGGACAGAAGAGTCAAAGTCAGATACGCGGGGGAGGAGTTCGGGAAGGTTACAACTAAAGGCTGTGTTCAGGGCTCCATCGGAGGCTCCTTACTGTGGAACCTCCTCTTAGATCCGCTTCTTAAAGGCCTTGAGGGTAGGGGCGACTACGCCCAAGCGTTTGCTGACGATATTGTGCTTGTCTTCGATGGCGACACCGCACATGAAATCCAGACTAGAGCGAATGCCACACTCGAGTATGTTAGAGCGTGGGGTGTCGACAACAAACTTAAATTCGCGCCACAGAAGACCAGTGCCATGGTTATTACCAGGAAAATGAAGTACGATACCCCGCGCCTGACCATGGGTGGATTCGATATTGGCATGTCGAGAAAGATAAAACTGTTGGGTGTTACCATCGATGACAAGCTGACCTTCAATGCCCACGTCGCAAATGTCTGCAGGAAGGCAATTGGCGTGTACAAACAGCTGTCAAAGGCCGCCAAAGCTAGCTGGGGGCTTCATCCTGAAGTCATACGGGTGATTTATACCGCAACAGTGGAGCCAATTGTTTTATACGCTGCTAGCGTGTGGGCACCAGCGGCCGAAAAGTTGGGGGTGACCAAGCATTTGGGGGTCGTGCAGCGGGGCATAGCACAGAAGTTATGCAAAGCCTATCGTACGATTTCCCTCAATGCTGCCCTGGTTCTGTCGGGTATCCTCCCTCTCGACCTCCGCGTCCAAGAAGCAGCTACACTTTATGAGGCTAGAAAAGGGGTGCCCCTGGCTATTCTCGGGGATAGAGAGGTGGAGAGAATGGTCGCCGCCACGACGGCTCCACATCCAACAGAGCAGCCAAATATCACTGTTACCAGTCTGGTGAACCAAGACCAACTTGATGCACACAACAATCTTGACGTTCGTATCTTTACAGATGGAAGTAAGATTGGAGGTAAGGTAGGGGCAGCTGTGTCTATATGGACAGGAAATGCCGAAACCCGAGCTATCAAGTTGGCCCTTCCAAAATACAGTACGGTTTACCAGGCTGAACTCTTGGCGATATGTGTGGCAACGAGAGAGATACGAAAAAGCTGGAGTTGCGGGGTGTTTGGGGTTTTCAGCGACTCGATGTCTGCTCTCCAAACCATACAAAACCACCAATGCTTCCATCCACTTGCAGTTGAGACAAGAGATCACTTAAGAGCAATATCTCTCCAGAACAAAGTAGTCTCATTGTACTGGATCAAAGCTCATGCAGGGCTGGATGGTAATGAGAGAGCAGACACTTTAGCCAAAAGGGCCGCTGAGGGCTCCAAGCGCAGGCCGAACTATGATAAATGCCCGGTGTCGTACATAAAGCACAGTATCCGACAAGAGACTCTCGATAAGTGGAACCGGAGATACGTGGAGACTAAAACCGCGTCTATAACTAAGATCTTCTTCCCGGATGTAAGGACGGCCTATAAGACGGTGCGCAAGTTTGAGCCTTCAATGCTAAGGTCACAAATACTAACGGGGCACGGTGGGTTCTCCGAATACCTGCACCGCTTCAGGTGTAAGGAGAACCCTTCGTGCCTTTGCGACCCAGCCGAAAATGAAACAGTCATGCACGTGCTGTTGGCTTGCCCCATCCACATGAAAGAAAGGTTCGAATTGGAACAAAGGCTGCGAACAAGCCTGGATGAGAAAAAGTTAAGCGAAATAATTCAAAGCAAAGATAGGGACAAATTCTTGAAATACTGTGAAACAATAGTCAGCATAGTTATTAAAAGAAATAAAACCGTATAAGAAATGCTATGTTTATATAATATCATAGAGAATATTATACTAAAACATAGATACAAATAAAAGAAAAATAATCTTAAAAGTTAGCAAGCAGTAATTCGGAAAAAAAAAAAAAAAAAAAAAAAAAAAAAAAAAAGGAAGTAATACAAAATAAACAATTAAACTTCTGGCAAACAAAACTACATCCAAAAATTTTTATAATAAGTATTCAAACTACCTAATATAATATTATTATCATCTTCCTAAAAACCAAACCGCAAATGTAAAACTGCACTGGAAACTGTAAAAAATAAAATAAAATAAAGATAAAACCGAAGGGATGAAATATCATGCCTTTCACTACCTTCAAAAGGGTAACAAATTTCCGTTTGTTCAAAGTAATATAAACTATAAAAATACTCTGCACCCTGGCAGAGGTACTTATGTGATTTATTAAAAAAAAAAAAAAAAAAAAAAAACCTAACCTAGCTAAGCCTACACTTACCTAACCTAACCTAATGTTACGGAACCGAACTATGTTAACGATAAAGATAACGATAACGATAACGATAACGGTCTCCGAAACGGTTACGGAAATGGTAACGGAAACGGTTACAGAAACGGTTACGGAAACGGTCTCCGAAACGGTTACGGAAATGGTAACGGAAACGGTTACAGAAACGGTTACGGAAACGGTTACGGAAACGGTTACGGAGACGGTTACGGAAAAGGTTACGGAAAAAGTTACGGAATCGGTTACTGAAACGGTTACTGAAACGGTTACGAAAACGGTTACTGAATCGGTTACTGAAACGGTTATGGAAAAGAATACGGAATTGGTAACTGAAACGGTTACTGAAACGGTTACTGAAACGGTTACTGAAACGGTTACTAAAACGGTTACTAAAGCGGTTACGAAAACGGTTACGGTAACGATAACGGAAACGATAACGATAACGATAACGATAACGATAACGATAACGGTCTCCGAAACGGTTACGGAAATGGTAACGGAAACGGTTACAGAAACGGTTACTGAAACGGTTACGAAAACGGTTACTGAATCGGTTACTGAAAAAGTTACGGAATTGGTAACTGAAACGGTTACTGAAACGGTCAGGAAACGGTTACGAAAACGGTTACTGAAACGGTTACGGAAACGGTTACGGTTACGGTTACGAAAACGGTTACGGTAACGATAACAGAAACGGTTACGGTTACGGTAAAGGTTACGGCTACGGTTACGGTTACGGTTACGGTAACAATAACGGTTAAAGTTAGTGGGTTAATAAGGCCTTACTATTCGAATAGTTTCAACTTATTTTTAGCGTCATAGCTGGCAAAATTTTAAAGTCGACAAACTACAATCAACGAATATTTTTAAAATTTTCTATTCAGTGGCGTATTATGAACCGCCGCCACCCGCCGCAAATAAAAAAAACAACAAAAGATAAGTTTTGAAAAAAAGTGCTACGAAACCGCTACGAAAACTCAAAATATTAAAGTTTGCAAAAATCGATAAAAAGTTAGTGTGTTAATAAGGCTGTACTATTCGAATAGTTTCAACTTATTTTTTGCGTCATAGCTGGCATAAATTTCAAAGTCGACAAACTTGGCTAAAATCGACGAATATTTTTAAAATTTTCTATTCAATAGCCTACTATGAACCGCCGCAACAAACCTAACCTAGCTAAACCTACACTTACCTAACCTAACCTAATGTTACAGAACCGAACTATGTTAACGATAAAGATAACGATAGCGATAACGATAACGGTCTCCGAAACGGTTACGGAAATGGTAACGGAAACGGTTACAGAAACGGTCACGGAAACGGTTACGGAAACGGTTACGGGGACGGTTACGGAAAAGGTTACGGAAAAGGTTACGGAATCGGTTACTGAAACGGTTACTGAATCGGTTACTGAAACGGTTATGGAAAAGGCTACGGAATTGGTAACTGAAACGGTTACTGAAACGGTTACTAAAACGGTTACTAAAGCGGTTACGAAAACGGTTACGGTAACGATAACGGAAACGATAACGGAAACGATAACGATAACGATAACGATAACGATAACGATAACGATAACGATAACGATAACGATAACGATAACGATAACGATAACGATAACGATAACGATAACGATAACGATAACGATAACGATAACGATAACGATAACGATAACGATAACGATAACGATAACGATAACGATAACGATAACGATAACGATAACGATAACGATAACGATAACGATAACGATAACGATAACGATAACGATAACGATAACGATAACGATAACGATAACGATAACGATAACGATAACGATAACGATAACGATAACGATAACGATAACGATAACGATAACGATAACGATAACGTTAACGGTTTCCAAAACGGTTACGGAAATGGTAACGGAATCGGTTACTGAAACGGTTACTGAAACGGTTACGAAAACGGTTACTGAATCGGTTACTGAAACGGTTACGGAAACGGTTACGGTTACGGTTACGAAAACGGTTACGGTAACGATAACGGAAACGGTTACGGTTACGGTTACGGTTACGGTTACGGTTACGGTTACGGTTACGGTAACGGTAACAGTAACGGTTACGGTTACGGTTAAAGTTAGTGGGTTAATAAGACCTTACTATTCGAATAGTTTCAACTTATTTTTAGCGTCATAGCTGGCAAAATTTTCAAAGTCGACAAACTTGGCTAATATCAACGAATATTTTTAATTTTTTTTATTCAGTGGAGTATTATGAACTGCCGCCACCCGCCGCAACTATAAAAGACAACAAAAGATAAGTTTTGAAAAAAAGTGCTACGAAACCGCTACGAAAACTCAAAATATTAAAGTTTGCAAAAATCTATAAAAAGTTAGTGGGTTAATAAGGCCGTACTATTCGAATAGTTTCAACTTATTTTTAGCGTCATAGCTGGCAAAATTTTCAAAGTCGACAAACTTGGCTAAAATCAACGAATATTTTTAAATTTTCTATTCAGTGGCGTATTTATGAACCGCCGCCAGCCGCCGCAAATAAAAAAAACAACAAAAGATAAGTCTTGAAAAAAAGTGCTACGAAAGTGCTACGAAGGTGCTACGAAGTGCTACGAAACCGCTACGAAAACTCAAAATATTAAAGTTTGCAAAAATCTATAAAAAGTTAGTGGGTTAATAAGGCCGTACTATTCGAATAGTTTCAACTTATTTTTAGCGTCATAGCTGGCAAAATTTTCAAAGTCGACAAACTTGGCTAAAATCAACGAATATTTTTAAAATTTTCTATTCAGTGGCGTATTATGAACCGCCGCCACCCGCCGCAACTAAAAAAAACAACAAAAATAAGTTTTGAAAAAAAGTGCTACGAAAGTGTTACGAAGGTGCTACGAAGTGCTACGAAACCGCTACGAAAACTCAAAATATCAAAGTTTGCATAAATCGATAAAAAGTTAGTGGGTTAATAAGGCTGTACTATTCGAATAGTTTAAACTTATTTTTAGCGTCATAGCTGGCAAAAATTTCAAAGTCAACAAACTTGGCTAAAATCAACGAATATTTTTAAAATTTTCTATTCAGTGGCGTATTTATGAACCGCCGCCAGCCGCCGCAACTAAAAAAAACAACAAAAGATAAGTTTTGAAAAAAAGTGCTACGAAAGTGCTACGAAGGTGCTACGAAGTGCTACGAAACCGCTACGAAAACTCAAAATATTAAAGTTTGCAAAAATCTATAAAATGTTAGTGGGTTAATAAGGCGGTACTATTCGAATAGTTTCAACTTATTTTTAGCGTCATAGCTGGCAAAAATTTCAAAGTCGACAAACTTGGCTAAAATCAACGAATATTTTTAAAATTTTCTATGCAGTGGCGTATTATGAACCGCCGCCACCCGCCGCAACTAAAAAAAACAACAAAAGATAAGTTTTGAAACAAAGTGCTACGAAAGTGCTACGAAGGTGCTACGAAGTGCTACGAAACCGCTACGAAAACTCAAAATATTAATGTTTGCAAAAATCGATAATAAGTTAGTGGGTTAATAAGGCTGTACTATTCGAATAGTTTCAACTTATTTTTTGCGTCGTAGCTGGCAAAAATTTCAAAGTCGACAAACTTGGCTAAAATCGACGAATATTTTTAAAATTTTCTATTCAATAGCCTACTATGAACCGCCGCAACAAACCTAACCTAGCTAAACCTACACTTACCTAACCTAACCTAATGTTACGGAACCGAACTATGTTAACGATAAAGATAACGATAACGATAACGATAACGGTCTCCGAAACGGTTACGGAAATGGTAACGGAAACGGTTACAGAAACGGTTACGGAAACGGTTACGGTTACGGAAAAGGTTACGGAAAAAGTTACGGAATCGGTTACTGAAACGGTTACTGAAACGGTTACGAAAACGGTTACTGAATCGGTTACTGAAACGGTTATGGAAAAGGTTACGGAATTGGTAACTGAAACGGTTACTGAAACGGTTACTGAAACGGTTACTAAAACGGTTACTAAAGCGGTTACTAAAACGGTTACGGTAACGATAACGGAAGCGATAACGATAACGATAACGATAACGATAACGATAACGATAACGATAACGATAACGATAACGATAACGATAACGATAACGATAACGATAACGATAACGATTATGTTAACGGTTTCCGAAACGGTTACGGAAATGGTAACGGAATCTGTTACTGAAACGGTTACGAAAACGGTTAAAGAATCGGTTACTGAAAAGGTTACGGAATTGGTAATTGAAACGGTTACTGAAACGGTCAGGAAACGGTTACGAAAACGGTTACTGAAACGGTTACGGAAACGGTTACGGTTACGGTTACGAAAACGGTTACGGTAACGATAACGGAAACGGTTACGGTTACGGTAACGGTTACGGTTACGGCTACGGTTACGGTTACGGTTACGGTAACAATAACGGTTAAAGTTAGTGGGTTAATAAGGCCTTACTATTTGAATAGTTTCAACTTATTTTTAGCGTCATAGCTGGCAAAATTTTAAAGTCGACAAACTACAATCAACGAATATTTTTAAAATTTTCTATTCAGTGGCGTATTATGATTATGAACCGCCGCCACCCGCCGCAACTAAAAAAAACAACAAAAGATAAGTTTTGAAAAAAAGTGCTACGAAACCGCTACGAAAACTCAAAATATTAAAGTTTGCAAAAATCGATAAAAAGTTAGTGTGTTAATAAGGCTGTACTATTCGAATAGTTTCAACTTATTTTTTGCGTCATAGCTGGCAAAAATTTCAAAGTCGACAAACTTGGCTAAAATCGACGAATATTTTTAAAATTTTCTATTCAATAGCCTACTATGAACCGCCGCAACAAACCTAACCTAGCTAAACCTACACTTACCTAACCTAACCTAATGTTACAGAACCGAACTATGTTAACGATAAAGATAACGATAGCGATAACGATAACGGTCTCCGAAACGGTTACGGAAATGGTAACGGAAACGGTTACAGAAACGGTTACGGAAACGGTTACGGAAACGGTTACGGGGACGGTTACGGAAAAGGTTACGGAAAAGGTTACGGAATCGGTTACTGAAACGGTTACTGAATCGGTTACTGAAACGGTTATGGAAAAGGCTACGGAATTGGTAACTGAAACGGTTACTAAAACGGTTACTAAAGCGGTTACGAAAACGGTTACGGTAACGATAACGGTTACGGTAACGATAACGGAAACGATAACGATAACGATAACGATAACGATAACGATAACGATAACGATAACGATAACGATAACGATAACGATAACGATAACGATAACGATAACGATAACGATAACGATAACGATAACGATAACGATAACGATAACGATAACGATAACGATAACGATAACGATAACGATAACGATAACGATAACGATAACGATAACGATAACGATAACGATAACGATAACGATAACGATAACGATAACGATAAAGATAACGATTAAGATAACGATAACGATAAAGATAACGATAACGATAACGATAACGATAACGATAACGATAACGATAACTATAACGATAACGATAACGATAACGATAACGATAACGATAACGATAACGATAACGATAACGATAACGATAACGATAACGATAACGATAACGATAACGATAACGATAACGATAACGATAACGATAACGATAACGATAACGTTAACGGTTTTCAAAACCGTTACGGAAATGGTAACGGAATCGGTTACTGAAACGGTTACTGAAACGGTTACTGAAACGGTTACGAAAACGGTTACTGAATCGGTTACTGAAACGGTTACGGAAACGGTTACGGTTACGGTTACGAAAACGGTTACGGTAACGATAACGGAAACGGTTACGGTTACGGTTACGGTAACGGTAACGGTAACGGTAACAGTAACGGATACGGTTACGGTTAAAGTTAGTGGGTTAATAATTTTTTCTAAGGTTGTCGAAAAAATAATCCATAGTAACATTTATTCTTTTCTTGAAAAAAATAATCTATTTGCAGAGGAACAGATTGGTTTTAGAAAAAATAAGTCTACAAATATTGCTATATATAATTTCTTAAAAAATGTGATGAACAATGTAGACAAAAATATATCAGTGTGTGTACTGTTCATGGATCTAAGCAAAGCATTTGATCGCGTAAATCATTCCATTCTACTTAATAAACTCTATGCCTTGGGAATACGTGGCAATGCATTAGAACTTTTAAAATCATATCTACATAATCGATTACAAACTACAAAAATTACTAGGATTGATACAAACTCCAAAACCGAAGTAAAATATTTTTCTGAATTTAAGACTGTATGCACCGGAGTTCCTCAGGGAAGTATATTAGGACCCCTTTTGTTTTTAATATACATTAACGATTTTCCTAAATCTGTGGATCAGAGTATGGTGTTATATGCAGACGATAGTACTGTGATGTTTTCACATAAAGATGAAAATATTCTGGAGACAGACGTGAATGTTGCTATTAAAAATATAATAGACTGGCTCAAATCACATAACCTACAAATTAATTTAGATAAAACAAAATTCATGAATATAAGGAATAGAAAAAGAACTTCGCGATCACTTGAAATTGGTTATGAAGGTAAACGCCTAGAAGAAATTGACATCACTAAGTTTCTGGGTATGTATATTGACTCGCAGTTAACCTGGAAATCCCACATTGAAAATTTATGTACACGTCTTAGTCGGTTTTCATACGCACTTTATATGCTATCTAAATCAGTAAACCAAACAACAGTACTACTTGCTTATCGAGCACACGTAGAAGCTATTCTACGTTATGGTTTAATTTTCTGGGGGAACTCCACCGACAGAGATAATGCGTTCCAAGCACAAAAGAGATGTATCAGATCAATATGCAAATTGAAACAAGCGGATAGCTGCAAACCCTATTTTAGAAAGCTAAAAATTTTGACTTTGCCTTGTTTATACGTGTTAGAGTTATCTATATTTGTAAAAAATAACATAAATATATTTAATAAATTTCGTAGTGAGCGCAATAAAAATAAAATATATACATTCACTCGAAAGACTGCATTGTTGGATAAAAGTATATTTGGAATGTGCACCAGAATATACAACAATCTTCCCAAGGGGCTAAGAGAGACTGATTGTATACACTCATTTAAACGTAAGCTTTATGAATTGCTAGTAGATAAATGCTATTATAATATTAATGAATACTTAATTGATAAATTTTAAAAATATGTAACTGTTAGTAAACCTTAATAATTTTAAATAATGATGTTGACTGCATGTTCAATTTATATTGTTCAATTTATTATGTTAGATATTTGTATGCCTTGAAGGTGGATTATGCTGAAACTTTATTTACTTTGTAACAACTTTTTGTAATACGCATTATCACAAATAAATTATTTTGAATTTGAATTTGAATTTAATAAGGCCTTACTATTCGAATAGTTTCAACTTATTTTTAGCGTCATAGCTGGCAAAATTTTCAAAGTCGACAAACTTGGCTAATATCAACGAATATTTTTAAAATTTTTTATTCAGTGGAGTATTATGAACTGCCGCCACCCGCCGCAACTATAAAAGACAACAAAAGATAAGTTTTGAAAAAAAGTGCTACGAAACCGCTACGAAAACTCAAAATATTTAAGTTTGCAAAAATCTATAAAAAGTTAGTGGGTTAATAAGGCCGTACTATTCGAATAGTTTCAACTTATTTTTAGCGTCATAGCTGGCAAAATTTTCAAAGTCGACAAACTTGGCTAAAATCAACGAATATTTTTAAAATTTTCTATTCAGTGGCGTATTATGAACCGCCGCCACCCGCCGCAACTAAAAAAAACAACAAAAATAAGTTTTGAAAAAAAGTGCTACGAAAGTGTTACGAAGGTGCTACGAAGTGCTACGAAACCGCTACGAAAACTCAAAATATCAAAGTTTGCATAAATCGATAAAAAGTTAGTGGGTTAATAAGGCTGTACTATTCGAATAGTTTAAACCTATTTTTAGCGTCATAGCTGGAAAAATTTCAAAGTCGACAAACTTGGCTAAAATCAACGAATATTTTTAAAATTTTCTATTCAGTGGCGTATTTATGAACCGCCGCCAGCCGCCGCAACTAAAAAAAACAACAAAAGATAAGCTTTGAAAAAAAGTATTACGAAAGTGCTACGAAGGTGCTACGAAGTGCTACGAAACCGCTACGAAAACTCAAAATATTAAAGTTTGCAAAAATCTATAAAAAGTTAGTGGGTTAATAAGGCCGTACTATTCGAATAGTTTCAACTTATTTTTAGCGTCATAGCTGGCAAAAATTTCAAAGTCGACAAACTTGGCTACAATCAACGAATATTTTTAAAATTTTCTATTCAGTGGCGTATTATGAACCGCCGCCACCCGTCGCAACTAAAATAAACAACAAAAGATAAGTTTTGACAAAAAGTGCTACGAAAGTGCTACAAAGGTGCGACGAAGTGCTACGAAACCGCTACGAAAACTCAAAATATTAAAGTTTGCAAAAATCTATAAAAAGTTAGTGGGTTAATAAGGCCGTACTATTCGAATAGTTTCAATTTATTTTTAGCGTCATAGCTGGCAAAATTTTCAAAGTCGACAAACTTGGCTAAAATCAACGAATATTTTTAAAATTTTCTATTCAGTGGCGTATTATGAACCTCCGCCACCCGCCGCAACTATAAAAGACAACTGGTGGGGCAGTGGACTGTATTTGAAGATTTTTACGAAAAGCGCGAGGGAAAAGATGGCGGCTAAGTTGCTACAAAATGAATCGAAAAGAATACGACACGAAAATTGGTTTGTGTATTAAGTATATGATGGAAATGACGAGCTGATTCGGATTCGAAAGGTTTGGAGTCAGCTCGCCAGAAGGAAGCACATACCTGGATGCGAAGTGACCTTGGCTAGCGACGCTATCGCTCCAAGCGTGTTGCACTGTCCTGGAGGTGGATTGGCGTGTTGCACTGGCACAAAGTTAATGTTCTTCACTGGTATATTCACAGAGTTTATTATTACACAAATTAGTTACGAGGCACTCGCGGTGGAGTCGATGCTATATGATACGAAAGGCGTGTGGTCGAAGCGAACGCCATAGAGCGACTGATGGCGCCACTCTCTCCAGTCTCGCGCGCAGGGTAGGCAGCGTAGAGAGAGAAAGCAGGCGTGTGCGGGAGGGAGAAAGGAAAGGGGCACTTAGGTTTAAGGGTTATGGCAGCCTTATTTTTGACGTGTGCGACGTAATCTGTGTTTACGTCGCTGCGCCTGCCAAATTCCATATGTGTAATTTTTTGATTTTTCATTTTTGTGCTAAAATTAATCTCCTATTAATTCTCTATGTGCCGTTAGTATCCTTTTTGTGATATTCTAACTGGAAACGAGAGTAAGAAATTCCATATGTGTTTTGACCGTTTGAAAAAATCAGTAAGTGCAAAAATACACATACGGGATTTGTGTTCTATCGTCTTTTGCACGCCAACTGCGTTAAAGATGTGATATTTATATAGTTTATTTACTTTACAATACTTATTTTTTATATAATATCTCGATTTTCTCGATAAATAATCGCCAATTTAAATTAATAAAACTTATCCTAACCTGAAATTTGTGGATCGTTGTTTTATAATTACACAAAATATGAAAGATACCTATCTGTCTATCTATCTACATGGGAGACGTCTCCAAGTGGTGCAGACGGGTGATCAGCTCCCTGTATAGGAACTATATCACCCTTATCCCAGCCTGATGATGCCACTCACCCGTATATGGTAAGCTTCTCCTCCTTCCCGCGCGCATCACCTTCAAGAATGTGTCACGCGGCCTGCTTCCCTAGGCCCCCAGTTGCAAGAACCTGGGACCAGGGATGCGCGGACGAGCGAGCTGCGGGCAGATGGCCACGGTGTCAGCTTAGTGCCTCTACCGGGCTCCCACCCTGCTGCTGCACCGCCCCAGCCCGCCTTGCATTATGAGGGATTTGGGAACTTGCTCCACAGGTTTACCACCTCTATTAGGTTCGCAAAGACTAGTGGTTCTGCTTCCACTCAGCATGATGGCACGATCAATGGGCTCTGGTTTTACTGGCTGCTCCTGCGTTATCCCCTCAAACCTACCGGTAGATCTACATAATCTTAAAATGTTTCTTAATGTTGGTTCAGCTAATTCGTTCATTTCTATCCTGTCTGTGCCTATTATCTCCCATTTGGGCATTGAGAGCATTGGATACTTAGCGAGGAAGTGGAGACTCGTTTCCTCTCCGCTACATTCTAGGCATCCTGGGTCCGTGATCCTTTTCGTTATGAAGAGGTGTCTGTTCAATGCACAGTGTCCAGTCACTATGCTTGTGATGGTTCTAACGTCTCGCTTGTTGTGTTTTAGCAAGAGCCTTGTGGTCTTTTATCCATTGCTTTGATAAAGAGTTTGGATTGTCACATGCCGATGGATGTGTGTTCCACCTGGCGTTGGTTTCCTCTGCATAGATCATGGTATTTTTTATCTTTGCATAGATCACGCCTTTGGTAATTCTGTCTGGGATGGGTAGATACGGTTCTGAGCCTACAAAGCTTTTGACCGCACCTTCTCTAGCTAACTCTTCCATAATATGTGAGGTTGTATGTGAAGTCGATTAGGCCAGAGTTGTAGACAAAAGCCTAATCTACCTAATAAATACAGGTTAGGCTCGGACCTCAAGGTGGTGGGGACGAATATGGGCTGATACATACATACATAAAGACACGATCTTTTACCTCACAGATTGAGCAGAGCTTTAGTCGGCTCAGTGGGAGGACAAACTAAAACTTAATATTACTTTAGGCAAAGATTTTTGATATCTATAAATCGAAGCAAAAAATGAAAATCATTGAGCATCTCCTTGGCAATCCAGGGCATACAGGCACACTACCAATTGTACCACCAAGTCTCCGTGCAAGTTCAACGACTCATCCACGCCTACAATAGCAACGGAAGTGGTCCTGGGCTTAGCGCCGCTCTACATCCACATCCAAAAGGAGGCAAAAACAGGCGTGCTCCGATCGCTGAAGGCGGGAAAAATGGGATGGCGCTGAACACTCGGAAATCGGGGGGAACGAGACGGCAGATGAGCTGGCAAGGGAAGGGTCTGGTGCCCGACCCATTGGACCGGAACCTATGCTCGAGGTGCCGAAACCCGGCTCAAGACGCCAACTGGGAAAGGCTCCAAGCACATAACATCTGGCTTGAATCTGCTGGCCTGCTTTTTCCAGGTTTTCTCCCTAAATTAAGAACCGAGATATTAAATCTTGACCAGTTGAATATTCGTATATTCATTAGGGCCCTTACTGGGTATTGTAAACTCAATAAACACATGAACGAACAGGATGGGCTTATCAGAAAACCCTTACTGTAGATTCTGTACAGACGAAGAGGAAACCCCACTTCACATCCTCTGTGAATGTGGTGCTCTCGTAAAAGGAGTCGAGTGCTGGAAGCGCACAAGCTTTTCCTCCAAGAATCCCAAACCTTATCCCACCAAAACCGTCAGCTTCTTCAAAGCCTGTAGGTTTTGGAGAGGCTATGTAGCCTATGAGGGCTGACTACAATAGATCCATCATGGGTCGCAGTGTTCTTTAGGATACCCAAATCAAAATCATAATCTTAAGCTCAACGAAATTATTTAACGCTTCTTTACTAAGTGCTTTCCTCCTCCTTGCGTCGTTTGTCTCAATGCTGAGGGTGGTGGTCTAGCTAAATGATCTTCGCCTGGACTATTTTCCGCCAGCTCACTCTATCCTCGGCCGCGTGAATCGCATCACAAACTGAGGTGTTTAGGGCAGAGAGGATCTGATCAGACCAGCATTGGGTTTCTGCCTCTAGGCCTAAGTTGTCACTTCTCCTTCTGGCAATGTGCCCAAAGAACTCAAAGCTTCTCTGTAAGCATGTGGTATTGAGTCTTACTGGAATCTTGAGCTCGGGTTAGTATAGATGAGATGCTTTAGAGCATGGCAATAATGCTAGAGCTTAAATGAAGGTTGTCTGGAAGAGATCGCTAAGTAGCGATAAGACCGCCTTTGTGCACATTTCATTCCTAAGTTATTTGTGAAAATCTTATTATGTGCAAGCAATAAGAGTTACTTACTAAGAATAAAGTGATAAAATAAACAGTGGCCGTAAGTTATTATAAGATCTGATTATTTTTAATAGTACGACTGGTTGTATAAGAATGACAGATTATTTTATAGGTAAATTCTAGTTTCATAATTATTATATTCTATAAAATTGTCATAGAGAAATCAAAAAATCACATAATGATAAACATTAATATAAGAAAAATGGCACATTGTCAAATCCTTTATGTGTATAATAATGCACATACATTATTTTTTTATGCAGTTTCAAACCAGTTATGTGCACTTTTTGTCGTTAAAAAATTCTAGCTCTATAAATATGAAATATTTATGTCCTATTTTATATTTGTAATATGTCTTAAATAAACATCTTTGATGCTGTAATCAAAATTTTCTATTATTTTCTTTCATTAACTTAAAAATATGTTTTTTGCTATTTCCCAAAACCTTACATAAAACACAACTGGAACTTGTCAGGCGCAGCGACGGAATGCATTTCATCCACAAACCAAATACAATTTACAAAATAGCGCGAAAAACTATAACACGCGCAACCATTTCCCCCCCGGCTTGAAGGGTTACCTTCAAAAGAAAAAAACTAAGCTAACTAAACCTAAACCTAAGACTACCTAAGAAGAACGCGAGACTAACTATTGATTAGGTAGTGGGCAGAGACGTACAACTGGACGCATGTAGGAACCAGTCGCAGTTTTTACCCGCACTATACGAGTTACTCCATTCGCCCCAGGAAAAACTTCCTTCACGATGCCAAGGGGCCAATGAAGAGGAGACGCGTTCTCGGTGAGAAGAATCACCACCGTACCGACAGTAATAGGGTTCGTAGGGGTGTTCCACTTCTGACGCGATTGCAATGTGTGCAAATAATCCGCTCTCCAACGCTTCCACTTCGTAGAGCGGACTCTACGACCACGAGAAAGACAATCAACGGGATTGTCAGTACCAGCGACGTGGTATAAATTCTGAGGCGACAATTCAGCCTGAATTTTAGCCACTCTATTAGCGACAAATGTATCCTCAGGAACCACTCCGTGATGAGGAATGATGTACGAAGGAGACGAAGACTCCTCAGACTCGAGGGGCGCGGGCGAAATATAACCTTTATCCAGGTTTTCCGATACAATATTATCGTAAGCGTTCTTCATATTCGGAGAAGCTTGCGTTTTGCGTTCGAGACAAAGAAAGCGAGATTCGGCCCTTTGGCGCGAATCACCAAGCGAGCGAATATCACCCTTAAAAGGGGGAGCGACGACATAACGACTATCGACGTCACGAGTAGTCGTACGACAATAAATTTCTTCACAGACTTTATCGTCTGGGCTAAGAATTGGAGGGACGTTGACCTCCTCAATTTCCATAAATTTACGGACTGCTGACTCCGAAGGATCGACTGAGCAGCAGTAAGAGACAGGAGCGTAGTCATCTACGCGCGTGGGAGCAGAACCAACTATAACGAAACCAAGAACTGTCTCCAATGCGAGCGGGCCGGCGGAGGCGGCGAGCGATGGGTGACCTTGAACCTTACGCGATAGCAAAAGGTGCGGGAAAATTGACGCTCCAACTAGCATCTCAATATCCCCTGGATCGGCGTAGGTATCGTCGGCCAATGGCAAATTATCGAAATTCGACAACACGGCAGTATCGACCGAAACTGTAGGTAAACGTTCGGTGACTTTATCTACAACGAAACAATCCATATCGAAGCAAATATTCGAATCGAAACGAGAGCAAAATTCAATTTTTAGAGAGCCTTGAACGGCTTTTGTAGAACCTCCGATCCCCCTAACTACAGAACAACCCGAACGGTTGCTTGGGCGACCGAGACGTTCACAGCATTCGCGAGTAATAAAATTACTTTGCGACGCACTATCTAATAAGGCGCGGACAATATGTTTATTGCCGCGAGAATCGAAAACAACGACGCGAGCGGTAGCAAGTAAGACTGTGCTAGTAGGCGCTAATGAAGAAGTAAGCGAGCACAATGTAACATCGCTTGCGCGCTCCGAGTCGCGGCCAGATGGCGCGCGAGAGCGATCCGAAGCAACGTACGATTGCGAGGGATGTGACTGCGCTGGCGCGGCGGGGGTGGGCATAGCCCGTTGCAGCGCAGCGTGACGCGAGACAAGCGGGGGCGCTGCTGCGAGCGGTGGCGTGACCGATCTGTTATTTACCACAGATGTGCAAACACTAGACGCGGCACTATTGTTCTCAAAATGCAACATGGTATGATGTTGGTTTGAGCATTTACGACAGCTAGAATACGAAGTACAATTCGAAACGCGATGTTTTTCACTAAAACAATTTATACATAAATTGTTGGATCGAACAAATTTATGACGCTCGCTAGGAGTGAGCTTTTGAAAACCCGAACACCTGTACAGATGTTGAGTAATGTTGTCGTGTTGAATCTTACACAACGAGCAAGAAGAAGCTGATACGATATTAACATACGAATGTGTGGACTTATGTGGTCTCGATGCCACTTCCATTCGGCGCTCGGTCGGTGTAGTACTAGTCGACTTCCTAGGAGCTTCTTGCGACGTACGTTGTAAGATTTTAATGTGTCCGCGAACGAATGATTCCAAATCATCGAAACTAGGTATATCGGAATCGTTGCGGTTGTCCATTTCGAATAAACGGACAGTTTCGGGATCGAGTTTTTTAAGTGCGATATACAAAAACAAAAAATCACTTATGTTGTCGAGCTTAAGGTTTTTCAATGCGCGAACAGACGAAGCGAGAACATCGAGAAACATTTCTAAATTTTGTTCATTACCAGACGAAATATTTTTCAAATTAAATATTTGATCCAAATAGGCGGTAGTAGGGGAGTATTGGGCATTCTAAAACAGTTTTCGCTCGCTCCGCTCGTTTCACTACGCTTAGTGAACAATGATTCGAAAACAGTTTTAGAACACCCAATACTCCGTTATGAACGGAACAGGTGTAGAAAGTGATCAGTGTAAACGAGTCGTGTTAAATACTCACCAGAATTTTTCTAAAACTCTCTCACACACACACACACATCACATCACATTACGATAACTACAATCTCTGAGGGTTCTGGATTGCTAAGATTGCTCCCTCGACACTGACATCGGTTGATTGGCTGAAGTTCGCTGAATTTAAAGAATTATAAGTTTCGTTCATTATCAGCACAGCCTGGCTGGGATTCGTCTTGGTATACAAAACTGACTTGGACCATCATCCGTTGACTGGCTGAAGTTCAGAAAACTTCCTTCAACTTCAGTAGTGACAAGTCAAGGTTCTGGATGACCAAAACAAAATTCCCGACAGTGACATCAAATGAGGGGTTGAAACTTATAGAAGAACTACTTTCAACCTCAGCAGTGTAGGGTTGAGGGTCTTAGATTGAAAAAACTTCCCCCGTCTAGTGGTGATGAAAGAATATGAACAATACGTCAGTATCTCACCACGACAACTTGAAAAGTACAAAACTGCTTACAGTAACATCAATCTTTACCCTAAGTATAAACTGTAAGCGATTAGCGGAAAAACTGACAGCCTTAGTAGCATCTTCCAGCCGACCTTAGAACAAGAAGAATACATATATGCAGTGATTTATTTATTATATTTATTGGGTGTTGAATTTTTATAAATTTATTATTTATGTATAGTTCCATACTCTAAACAAGTGACAAATACAGCAGTAGGTAAAAGATGAAACACATGATAAATAACAACAATTTAATAATTTAAAAAGCTTTCATTTAAATTTATTAATTAAGTTATTATTATTATTCCACGACAATTTATTTGTCACATGTATTATTTCTTAAAATATTTCGTAAATGACATAATGAATTGAGGAAAAAGTGATTTCAAAGATCTTCTGATGAGGTCTGATGAATAAGTTTCTTGTTTACATTAAAACCAAAATTGCTTTTTACGTTTTACCATGCCAAACATAGATTTCGTTTATTAGAGTTCTAACCGACCCTCAGTGAACGGAGCGTGATAACATATCCGCTATAAGGCAATAACTTAAACCCAATACCTTTAATAAAGTTCGAATTAAATTGATGGGATCCGTAGGTATAAATAAACATAGAATTACATTCTACGAACAGGTTTTTTTTTTATGCTTATAATTTAAATGTAAGTAAGACGTATAATATTTGAATTAAGAAAATAAGTCGTCACGTACCTTACTCTCTTAATTATAGTTATTGTTGTTGTTGTTGTTGTTGCTATTACGAGAACGAAAAATCTCGTTGAATATTTGTCATTGTTTAAATTTCAGATATTTATAACAAAATCGTGGTATATTAAGAATAAGAAACATTTATTTGCAGGACATTCTCATCTACCGAACTATAGTTACAAAATATTTAGCCTTAGAATAAAAATAACTTTCTCTCTATCATAGCATAAATAAAAGAAAACTATTTAGAAAATATTACTTAGGTATCATACTGTTGAATGTAGGTCACGTTCCCACGCTATGAAGTATAAATGCAATTCCTAAAGAACCCTAAAGCATCAATGCAACGCGAACATGCTGACGATGACTCGTTTCGCGAAGCTAGGACTTTTGCTGACGACGACGCTCAACAAGCCGGTTCCTTTTTTTAAAAAATAACCCTATCATTGTAGAAATAATAAAGTGTGGGTCTCGGTGATAAAATGTTTTTTTTTTTCATTATGAGGTTTTCCAATTACAAGTATATTTGCGATAGGTCATTAAAATTTATTCGAAACGAGTTAAAAAAAATGTTTTTGAAATCAATCAACCTTTATTGTACCTATTGTTGGTTCCACCTATTATCGTTTCAAAGTCGGTTAAAAATAAAGGTAGATTCATATGAGCACGGTTTTGACTATGTAGAGTTTAGAGGTATAAATATTAAAACTCGTATAAATAATAAAATAAAACAGATAATATATAATAATATGAGTACAAGTTAAAAGTAAAGTTTTGCTTATCTGTAAAATCTAAGTCTGTACCTATAGGTTGATATATTTCATCGTTGTTGTGACAACCTCCGTGGTCGAGTGGTAAAACGCTCACCACATTACGGAGGTTCCGGGTTCGAAACCCGGCACGGTCGACCTTGGAATCTGGAATGATTCTGTGCGTCGGAAGGCACGTAAAACCTGGTCCCGGCTACTATCTTCGGATATAGTCGTTTTTTATTTTTATTTTATTTGTAATAATCAGGTAACAAGGCTTGTAGATAGAATAATAATATAATTTAAAACTTTTAAAATATTATACATACACTGAATTAAATAAAAAATATGCAACTTAAAAAACTTATTGACACCAAGTTGTTCTATCGTTGTGAACTTACCTTTATATATTTTCGCTGTTGTCGTCAGATTTTGGTTCCAATTTCAATTAAATCAGAATCATTTTTCTGCAAATTATGCGACTTTAGCGTGTGAAATAATTTCATTGAATTTTGCTTGCTTAGGATTTTTAAAATATAAAAGCGGATATGTGTCGTGAATATTTTACATTCTGTGCTCGACGCTCAAGCTGAAAATCAGGACTTCCACTGTGGTTCCGACGACTGCTCACGTCACCCAGTCACCTCGAGCTGCTTTATACCCGTCACCCTGAGGCATCATTGTATCGCGATCATGTGCGTAAGTTTTACATACATTTATATATTGTCCCTGCAGTTTCATTTTCTTTAACATGATAAATATCATTTAAACTACCTATCTTGTGGCAGTATATTTTTGTTTCCTGATTCTCTAGGGAATAAATAGTACCATGAATGATTAATATAATTTGAATAAATTTAATTTCAGGTCTGAACAAAATTATCGCAAAGTGCAGAAGAAGAGGGCAGGGGAAAAATTCCTGGATAGTGACGAGGAGGAATTAGTAAGGTAGTGTATATTTTCTCACATTAAAAAACATTTAATCAAATAAATTAAAAAATCAATATGATACTTTGACCTGTACGTACCCATTTATAAATACAATCTAAACTAAAGTTTTTTTTTTTCAACTTTGATTATAAAATACTTACGGATAATAGACATAACCTAATCTAAACATTAAACTTATTTTAAACTTACTTCCTAAATTTATTGTTTTTATTTTAATGAAATTAATCATTCTCATTTAATTACAGTGTGAAGAAGAAGGTGAAGCCTGCACCCAAAAAAGCAGGCAGGGGAAAACCTGCTCACAGCAAGGACGAGGCCCCCAGCGCGCAGGCGTGGTTGTTCTCCGACGAGGACGAGGACGGCGACCAGGTGCGCTCGAAGCAGGACCCCCCGAACTGCGTATTCTCTAGGCGCGTCGCCGGCGGCTCCGTGCGCCGGCAGGCTACCTTGTCGGGGGACCTGTTAGCGGAGGTCCGCATTTATAACCCGGAGGAGGTTCGTAACCTAGACGGCTACGAACGATGTGACAAGGCCGCAGTTTGGATCAGATATCAGGGGGATTCTCATTCCCCTGAAATGCACGATTTAAGGAAATTTGTTAAAGGCGCAAAGACATACTTTACCGAGGAGGGTAAATTCTTTGCCTCCAAATATAACAAGTGATTTTGTTATTAGTATTATGTATTAGATAGATGTTTATCATATTTTTACTAGGTAGTTTGCTTACATGGAATACGAGTAAGATAGAAAATACCTATATTTTGATATAAGTAAAAACTAATATATTTTTTTCTTATTTTATAGAGTAAACATTCCACTAAAATAATTAAAATATTATTATTACCTATAATAAAAGTTAAAACTAATAAACTTGTACTTTTGATTTAATTCCTTATAGGTAATATTGAATACTTATTACTTGATTAATATTTCACATTAATATCTTAATAATTTACCTAAAAGTACTTAGTAAAGCGTGTATAAAACATGGTTCGATCAATATTTTGCACAGTTTGCGATATATCAGTTAAAAGTAACGCCTTTTCAGCTCATTTGAAGTCTATCTTACACAAAAACAATACTGCAGTTACCGAATGTGATGGCATTGAAAAAATCAATAGCGCATTCCGAAGTCGCATTGCATCTTATCGCGTGTCGTGTGAGGCAGCCGCGAGCGGGAGCGATGATGGCAGCGTCTCGGCTGAGGCACTTCCCCCTTCGCAGTTCCTAGCGCGGCTGCGATCACGCGTCCGCGCCTTACTCTCTGCGCGTATGCTAGCTCATGATAGTGTGAAGGTCAATTTCGAATTGTTTTCAGAGTTTTTTTTGCCAAAAGATAATTCTATGTCTATTAAATCTTTTTCTACAGAAAATATTGTTCTTCATCAGAGTTATAACTTTGAAGACGTATTTTCTAGAGTTCTTCAGATAATAAATAAAAAAATTGAAGAATTTGAGCAAAAAGATAGCGGGTGGGCATTTATGCGAAACCTGTATCTTGAAGTAAATATAAACAAGTATAATCCTATGAGAGCTTCAAGTTATATTGATCTACCAAAGTGTATTAAATACAAACGCGCCTGCATCAATATTCAAAACAATGATAATTTTTGTTTTTTGTGGTGTATAATGGCAGCTTTGTTTCCAGCAAAAAATAATGCCCAGCGAACATCTGCTTATCCCCATTTTAAAACTATACTTAATACAAAAGACATGACATTTCCAGTAGGACTAACAGACATCAAGGTTTTTGAAAAAAATAACCCAAACATTAGCGTTAACGTATATGGACTTCAAAACAAATCAAAAGTTGTTGGGCCATTGTATAAGAGTGAATGTCGTAAGAAGCATCACGCGAATTTACTATTTTTGGAAAATAATGATAAATCGCACTATTGTCTAATTAAAAATTTATCAAAATTACTTCGCCAACAGTTAACTAAACATCATTCGAAAATCTTCCTATGTGAAGAGTGTATGATATTTTTTGATAGTGAAGATAAACTCCAGTCGCACATTTGCAGCGGTGTTAAAACTATTTTACCTAATGAAGGCACTACAATTCAATTTGATCATTACGAAAGAATGCAAAACATGCCTTTCGTTATTTACGCTGACTTTGAATCTTTATTGAAACCTGTTACCACAAAATGTGATAGTGTTGATACCAACACTTTGACTTTACAACAACACGTGCCAGCTGCATTTGCTTACTACGTAGTATGTTCGTATGATAGTTCCCTGAACAAATATATTTCGTATCGCGGTCTGGATTGTGTAGAAAAGTTTTTAAAATATCTTCTACGTGATATAATACAAATAACTTCAGTATTTAATTCACCTGTGCCAATTAAACTGACAGCTGAGGATAAAAAAAACTTTTTGGATGCAAAATTATGTTTTCTTTGTAAGAATCCGTTGTTTGATGATAAAGTTCGAGATCATTGCCATCTCACAGGAGTCTATCGAGGAGCAGCTCATTCTTATTGCAATCTTAAGTTTCGGTTGCCAAATTTTGTGCCCGTATTTTTCCATAATCTATCTGGTTATGATAGTCATCTTTTTATTCGGCATTTAGGTGAAATGCCTGGTGGAATAAAAGTAATAGCGAAGAATAAAGAAAATTACATTTCATTTACCAAGTTTTTCAATATTGATGATAAAGACTGTTTGCCTGTTCGTTTCGTGGATTCTTTTAAATTTTTAGGAACAAGTTTAGAAAAACTAGTAGCAGGCCTAAATAATAACGAATTTATGCACTTATCTCGTTTTTTCCATGCTGTAGATCAATTAAACTTGTTAAGACGAAAAGGAGTCTATCCTTATGAATACATGACTAATTGGAACAAATATAATGAAACTGAACTACCACCCATAGATTGTTTTTATAGCAAATTGACTGGTTCTATCATTTCAGAATTAGATTACAGGCACGCGCTTAAAGTTTGGGATGCTTTTGGTTTAAAAAATCTCGGGGATTATACTGATTTATATTTAAAAACAGATGTTTTACTACTAGCGGATGTTTTTGAGAATTTCCGAAAGACCTGTTTACTGTATTACAAGTTAGATCCAGCCTTTTACTTAACAGCTCCAAGCTTAAGTTGGGATGCGATGTTATTGAAAACGGGTATTAAATTAGAATTAATAAATGAATTGGAAATCATAAGAATGATTCAAAAAGGTATACGTGGTGGTATATGTTTATGTTCTTGTAGATATTCAAAAGCTAATAATAAATACTTAAATAACTATAATCCAAACCTGAAAGAAAACTTTTTGATATACATAGATTGTGTTAATTTATATGGTTACGCTATGTGTGGTTTTTTACCATACTCTAATTTTAAATTACTAAAGCAACATGACATTGAACATATAGACTTTAATAGTTTACCCTCGGATGGTGACTATGGATATATTTTGGAAGTAGATCTTGAATATCCAGAAGACTTACATAGTCTTCATAATGATTTACCATTCTGTGCTGAGAAATTTGCACCTCCTGGTTCTAAATATCCAAAGTCAAAAGTCAAAGTCAAATAGTGTTTATTCAAAGTAAGATTTCACAATCATTTTTTGACGTCGAGGAGAGTTCACGATTTGGCTGTCTTCTGTGGAGAAGAACTCTCCGGAAGAAACTCCACAGGCGTTGCATCTTTTCAAAATATTTTTACATAGGTAATTATTATTTTATACAATTTGATTAATATAACAAAGAGTGCAGCCGAAATATGAAATTAAAGGAAGGCAACCAGTCAAAGTAGAAAAACTAAACTATATAAACAATAAAACAATCGGCAATCGACTAGAGCAGACCAGTCCCCCCAAGCAGCACCACGTTCACGGGTTTGACGTATGGGACAGCCATCGCCGGGCTCAACCATATTAGAGGGAACCCAACGACCCGGCCCACACGCCACCGCAAGTCAGGACACTTTAGTGAGCATGAATACTCAGTCAGCCAGATGTTATCACGACAATCTAATTAATGGCTTCCCAATTGCATAGTCGACCGCACTACAATGTTGCACAAATAAGTAGGTTTTTACAAACAAATTTTAGTAATAATATTACCTTAGATAAGGCACAGCGTTCTCGTGTCGAGCTGAAGTCTCTACACACCAAGCTTTCTTATCATTCAAATATTCATCCAATCCATAGTACGCATTCTTACATAGATGCCGTTTCACGTGGCATTTAAACCTTTTTTCTGGAAGATTTACAATATCATCAGGTATTTTATTATAGTAGCGTACACAGAGCCCCACGAAAGAAGTACTGACTTTAGCCAATCTATAGTTATCACGAGCTAGTTTATTTCCATTTCTAGTATTACGTTTGTGAATATCAGAATTCTTTTTAAATTCGTGGATATTTTTCCTAACGTACATAATATTTGCATAAATATATTGGCACGGAACTGTCAAGATGTCTATTTCTTTAAACAGTTCTCTAAGTGATTCCCGACAGCGAAGTTGGTATATTGCCCTAATGGCTCTTTTCTGCAAAATAAAAACTGTGTTAATATCGGATGCCCTGCCCCACATCAAGATACCATAAGACATTATACTATGAAAGTAACTGAAATAAACTAACCTAGCTGTTGCTATGTCTGTTAACTGTCTTATTTTTCTCACTGCATACGCAGCCGAGCTAAGCCTCCCCGACAGAGAAGATATATGAGGACTCCATTGCAGTTTGGCGTCAATAGTTATACCCAAGAAGACTGTACTGTCTACCAGATCAAGCCGCTCACTATTTAACACAATGTCACCCCTACAGCTATTTACATTTGGTAAGGTAAATTTAATGCATTTAGTCTTCTTTGCGTTTAATACCAGGTTGTTAGCAGTAAACCAGTTATGAACCTGTTGAAGAGTGCTATTTAACTCATTATACTGAGGTGATCTTCGGTTTAGTTTAAAAATAAGAGAAGTGTCATCCGCGAATAAAACAATGTTTGACAGATTATGTACAACACATGGCAAATCATTAATATAAACTAAGAATAAGAAAGGTCCTAATATAGAACCTTGCGGCACACCCATTGTAACTAAAGACCCCTTTGATTTTATTTCATTTATTTGTACCTTTTGAATCCTGCCTTCTAAATAGGACTGTACTAGTTTAAGTGCATTGTTTTTGACCCCATAATGTTTTAATTTAAGCAATAGGGTTTCATGTTGAACACAATCAAATGCTTTTGAAAGGTCACAGAAGACACCTATGCAATCGCAAGAATCCTCCCATGCGTCAAAGATATGCTTTATGAGCGCAACACCTGCGTCGGTGGTAGAACGTCCTTTTGTAAATCCAAATTGCTGTTTATGAAGTAGGCAATGTTTATTAAAATGAGACAGCAATTGGTTGAGTATAATCTTTTCAAAAACTTTACTTAGGACTGGTAAAATAGATACAGGTCTAAAATTACTAGGATCACTTTTATCACCAGCTTTGAACAAGGGTATTACTTTGCTATATTTCATTAAGTCTGGGAAGACCCCTTCATCAACACATGTATTAAAGATGGCGGCAAGATATGGAGCCAGTGTGTCAATTACTTTACTACAAGCCTTAACAGACATTCCCCATACATCTTCTGTTCCTTTTACTTTAATTTCTTTAAAAGCTTTGATAACAGTGTTTACATTTACATGTTTAAATTTAAATTCATCTTTACAAGGCTTTATGTGTTTTTCAAGTATCGAAGCAGAGACAAAAGGTGAAGAATTAAGAAGTTCTGTCGTTTTTATTGGAATATTAGAAAAAAAGTTCTCAAATTCTTGGGCTACTTCTATGTTAGTAGCAACAGGTCCCTTGACTGAATTTAGAACAATATCATTATCGCGTTGTTTCATTTTTCCAGTTTCGTTATTTATAATTTTCCAAACTGCCTTTATTTTATCGTCCGCACTTTTAATCTTATTACTTATATAATTGGATTTAGCGACTAAGCAGACCTTTTTGAAAGTTTTTGAATAATCCCTAACATAATCTTTAAATGTGTCACTATTAGTGTAGCTTTTTATTTCGTACAGCTCAAATAATTTGTCTCTGCTTTTCCTTATACCAATTGTTGCCCAATCACTAAATTTGAAAGACGTGCCAATGATTTTATTTTTAACTTGAAAGATTCTATCATACTCATCAAATACAACGGTGAAGAAATTTGTATATAATTCATTAGGATCATCAGAAAGACATTCAATATTGGGCAATTTCTCAGTCAAAACGGTATTGAATTTTTCTACACGACCAGCAGTAATCGGTCTAGTTTTTATTTCAAATTTTACAGTAGATCGATTAGCGGAGAACACTACTTCTTGACCTGAGTGGTCAGATGGTAATGAATTTAAAATTGACTTACTGGTGTAATTACAACTACAGAAAAAATTATCGACACAAGTGGATGATGTGGGTGTCACTCTGGTTGGTTCAAGAAAAACATAATCTAATTTAAATGACCGAAATAAACTCAATATTCTGTCTGTATAGTTGCCTGAAATTAAAATATCCACATTAAAATCCCCACATACAATTACTTGTTTTGTACTGTTGGAGGTGATTTTCAAAATGTCCTCCAACACAGTTTCGAAAATGTCAAAATTTTGACTATATGGCGGCCTGTATACGCACACTATAATATGATTATTCAACTCGACACAAGATACCTCAACACTTCGCTCAACCGTAAGTCCAACAATATCTTTACGATTTTTAAATTTAATATCTTTACGCAATAATATCAAGGATCCGCCACCCACGACATGATTTTTATTAGGCCTTCGGCTGAACGAACTGGCAACACAATAATTATCAAAGTTAATATACATATTACATTCTGAGAACCAGTGCTCAGTTATGCATACTATATCATATTTATTTTTTTCTAGAAATAATTCAAAAATTAGACACTTGCTGGAGAAGCTTTGAATGTTTTGATGAAAAATTTTTAGGAGACCAGGCTTCTCTTTTGTCTGTTTTATTCCTAATTCTCTGCGAGAAAATCTCTGTTCTGCTCTGTTGGTAACAATGTTTTGAGTGAGATCTTCTTTTGTCGAATCTAGTAGTTTAAATAATAATTATTAGTACCTGTACTAATTTGAATCAGAGGTGACTGCGTTATATTTCTTATAACTGAGTCTTGTATATTAAAGGCTAACAAAGTAGCTATGTGTCTTTTAAATTTCCTAGACAGGTACATAGTATCCTGAGTCAAAGTAAAATCCTAAATTAATACCAAATTTATATGACAAATACTATTACGTTATTCATTTCGTTCATCTTCAGACTTGCTTAAGACATGGATTAAAACTCAGAAAAATACACCGAGTTTTACAATTTAAACAAAAGCCTTTTTTGAAACAGTATATTGACATGAACACTGAGCTTAGAAAAAAGGCTAAGTCTGAGTTCGAACAAGATTTATTTAAATTATTTAATAATAGTGTATTCGGTAAAACTTTAGAAGATAATGAAAAAAGAATTGATGTCAAAATGGTAAACGTATGGAGAGATGATAAAAATAAAACGAAGAAAAAAATGTCTGCAGAACAACTTATAGCAAGACCGAATTTTCATAGTGCAACGATATTTACAGAAAATTTTGTTGGAGTTCAAATGAAACCTGAATCTGTTATTCTTGACCTTAGAGCAACGCGGGCCTTCCGTACCGGAAGGGAGTAGCCATACGACACATTACCCCTCTGTCAATTGTATATGCCCAATGGGCATGTGCGTTTATAAAAACCAGTTGCGGTCGGATCTCTTCGTAGACCGAGTCTAGTCACGCAAGTGAACAGCCGTAGTATCAAAAATGCCTAATTACTCGGTTTTTTGCTGTAAAAAGAGGTCTGGTACATCAAGTTTACAAAAAGATAGTGTTAATTTCACATTTATAAGTAAATTCATATCGTATTATAGCTATTAATACAGTTAAATACGAAATTCCCAAATTTAATTCTTTAGTGTTGACGAATTTGTTCAGCAACATCTAATCCGCCCGCCAGTACAAAAAACAAATCGGTCGCGCGATAAATCCGACTTTCGGCGAGAAGTCGCTTGATACGTGTTATGGCAACGTAATTCTATGGTTGCTATGGTAAAACAAGACAATGTGTGAGTTATGACATGACTCATCCGTACACTAAATTGTTACTGTAGTATCGTCTTTACAGTGATTTGTTTTGTATGTAAGGATGCGGAACTGCACTTGTGTGCACATTTCCCCCCCCAAAAAATGACAGAAAAATTTGCCTACAGTAAAATCGCTATGCGTACTCCCTTCCGGTACGGAAGGCCGGCGTTGCTCTAAGTTCTTGACAAACCTATTTATATTGGATTTTCGGTTTTAGAACTGTCAAAGAGTCATATGTTCAATTTCCATTATTCCGTAATGAAACCTTATTATCATGATAAACTAAGGCTTTGTTATACAGACACCGACAGTTTTCTTTACTCTATTCAAACGAAAGATTTTTACAATGATTTGAAATTAAATTTTCAGTCATATTTTGATACAAGTAATTATTCCGAAGACAACCAGCATGATATTTTAATTCGGAATAAAAAGGTACCTGGCTTTTTTAAAGACGAGATGGGAGGACAAATTATTACGGAGTTTGTAGGACTTAGGTCGAAGCTTTATTGTATTAAAACGGAAGGACAAGAGTTTAAAAAAGCAAAAGGCGTACAAAAACGTGAAATAAAAAAAATTGGATTGAAGGATTATTACAAAGTATTAATGGAAAATAAAATAATACGCAAAAAGAACATAATTTTTAAATCTCTTAAACATGAAATTTTTACACAGGAGCAAAACAAAGTCGCATTTTCCGCTAATGACGACAAACGTATCATTCAAAAAGATAAAATTTCTACTATATCTTGGGGTCACTGCGATAGTTTCTTTTAGTCTGTCGTTGATATTGGTCTAACCATGTGCGAAGGTTACTTATTTGATTGTGTTGTATCCATGAGAATATATAAACATTCAAATGGTATACATATAAAAACTGGTCTTTGGGTTGAAAATGACTTTCTGCCTCAATTAGAGATTAATAATTCACAAGAAACAGTTTTTTTATCTTTGGACGAATGGGAAAATATATATCAAGATTTTAAACATTCAGTACCTAACAACAAGAAAAATATCGACGATATGTATTTATATAAGCTCATTTATTGTGATAAACGATGTACAGTGGAGTTTATAAATTTAATATTGGACGCTATCGTCACTTATGGTATTTGTATAAATTTAAGATTTGAAGAACTTAAAATTGAATATAAATCTGTTATGCTAATTGTTAATAAAATATTAGATTATTCTTCATTAAAAAGTCTATCATGTTTCCAAAACCTACCAAATAATTTAATCAAATTTGCAAATCCTTGTTCTATAACAGAATTAGAAGTTATTAATTTAGGTAGTGCATATTTTTTGAAATGTCTTAATTTGTAGATAAATGTAACTTTGTTGTAATAAAATAAATAAGTAATGTAAAAAAAAATCATATGCGAATGTAATAAATTTTAAATGAAACCTATCAATTTAAGAAATTGTATCTAGTAAAATAAGAAAGTAAATAATGTAAGAATCATTGTAATTTTAAATTAAATCTAAGAAATAAAAATATGATACCTACTACATGTACTTAAATAAATATTTTGTTTCATTTTTAATTACTTTATAGTTCCTGTACAATACCAATTTTAATAAAACTTATAAAGTGTTGGCACAAAATCAAGTTATGACATGTACAGTCAAAGGCAAGGTTAGCTGAACACGCACACCGCTGATCTATCTTATATTCATTCAATGAATATAAAAACGATGTAAAGTCCAAAGTGCTCTGCTTAGCTTGCTTTTGACCGTACCAGTGTCATAATATGCTGATGTTGTATATCCGCAATAGGAAGAAAGGCATGTTAAGACTTGTCGGTCGAAATGATTGCAGCGCGGGGCGGTGCGGGGTCAGCTGGATCACGTGGATGGTGTCTTATTATCATTACATACATACGTAAATCTATTGAGTTGTGATATAGTCACCAGACGTTCTTCATTTGTTTCCTTGCAATCATTGCGTTCGGTTCACTACAATTCCTAAAATGTCAGAATCTCGAACAAGTAACATGCAAACTAGTTACCTTGCTGTGAGTGACGATGAAATTCCTAAATACATAGTGCGCATCGAACTTTTAAAGTGTATAGAAAGTGAAATAGATGTGAATGTGGTAGCAAATTCAAAAGCTCAATATGTTGTGTATAGAGACGAAGATAATATACTGTATAAGACAACACAGTTACTGTGGCAGATCGGTGCGGAGCTTGGTCTACGGAACGAGAGATCGTGCAATATAGATATAACAAGGTATGTTTTAGGTGATAAAAATAAGTCATACTTATTTTTAAACAGTTCCTTGTATAGTTTTGGCTAATGTAAGTATTATTTTGTTATAGACAGGTGTGATTGAAAGGTGGAGGGAGTGTTCGGAACGTCAGACTCACGCGACGATGCGGCCGCCTTCGACGAAGATGACGGCTGCGCTAGCAGCAGCGGAAGAGCAGCGAACCGAACGCAATGAACATTAGTTTAAGAATTTATTATATAATGAAATTATTTTATAAAAATAAACAACAAACAATATTTTTGTCTTTTATTATATTTAAATAATAATAACATTTTTACACTGAGTTAAACAAAAAAGTAACAATTAATTACTAAATTCTTAAAAAAAATCTACATTTGCAAGCTTATCACTTTTACTAAAAAATTTGAACTGATACATATGATTATCAAAAAACCATTTTTGTAAGCAAATACAATTTTTAAGAGCACATTGATTTTTATGAATAAAACAGTTCAATTCACAAGTTTTATATTTTTCTTGTAAAGTTTTCAAATTTGGACGGCCCTTTTCTCCAAGATCTACAATATCACAATTTTCACATATTTTTTTAACCCATTTTTCTTTTTCACTTCCTTTTACGAAAATACTCTTATTTTGTAAATAAAACGGAATTAATCGTTTAAATTCTCTGTAGTCAATGAAGCCATCACTCCAAAGTATTCCTCTGTTTCTTTCTAACCAATTCACTTGCTTTTTCTCTTCCTTTGTTAACGTAGAGTACGCATAAGGTGGTTTTACAATAAACACTTGTGTCCAGTCAATAGTAGCTATGGCAAACTCTTTAACGATAAAATCATTTTTGGAATTTTTGAATCCTTGTACATCAACAAATATAGTTTGAGGTTTCATTATGATATTTTCCTTATAATATTGCTTAAAGGTCTGTACTCAAAAATGCAATCATTAAGTATAAGACAATAAGCTGAAGTTTTGTCAGGTATGTCTCGATCTGCTTCAATTTCTAGCCTCACGTCGACCGAACCCTTAAGAGATTCTTGTTGACGACAGCAATCAATAACAAACAAAGGCGCTATATCTTTAAATTCCTTTAAACTCAACAACGGTGCTGCTCGGCGTCCGTAATAAGACTGTTGAAATCTACAGTATTGTTCATATAATAAGGAAATTTTTTGGTCTGAGAAACTAACGTTCAAATTTTCATAAGGAAAGTACACAGAATTTAGAAATACTTTTACTTCTGTTAAACTGCAATGATCAAATACAGACATAGAGCTCTTTGCATTTTGTTTTCGATCAGTTTGCAAACCTACAATAATAAAACGAGGTTTTTCTATCTGAGAAGATGTCTTAATAGACCAAGTATGTTTTCTTGTTTTTGGAAGTAAAGGATATTCATATAAATCCCAATTTCTGAACGCTAAAGTTATAGCTCGATCTCTTTCTAAATTTTTTAGAAGACCAACCTTTTCACGGTCTGATACTTTGATGTGTGGTACTCGCCAAACAATTTTGTTTATAGTTATATCTTCTAGTACTTCTTTTTCACCTAGTATCAAAGCATTTAAGTTCGTATTACTTCTTAATAAAACTAATTCATGCTTGCAGTTCATAATTATTTTTCTATAATCTTCAGCAAAACCTAGAATTTTATCCAGTGGTATAGATACAGAAAATATGCCGTTGTTCTTTATAGAACTACCATTTAAAGACCAACCCCAAACATTTGCAGGTTTTGATTCACTCTCTGTCATTGACAAATATGATTTCATTGTCGTTGTAATACCAGCGTTTTTTATCTTATCTATTTCGATTCCATTTAATTCATAACGAATTTCTTGAAAAAGGAATAAAATAGGATTGTTAACAAAATTAGTCGTTTCTACATATGTTTTAGTTTCACTGTTGTAAATTTTCACCCTTCCTTCTAGGTATAAAGTACTAGCAGAAGGTAGGATGTATAAATCTTGTTGGTTAATAGGTATTCGAATTTCATCATTCTTGTTGAAACTTGTCACATACGGTTTGTAGGAATGCAATTCGAAGCTCTCTATGCTGTTATCAGACACTGGTGGCTCCAAAACGTTTAAAATACTCATTTTAACAGGCCTATTAATTTAAGGAATTCTTTATTTGCTTTAGTTAATTTTTTAATATTTTTGATGTGTGCTTGTTTTACAGTAGCAACTTTTATACTGGCACTTTTTTGAGATTTGTTTCCAGTTTTATTGAAGTCTATCATTCTTTCTCAGATGAAGGTACAGCTGTATTTCTTCTCCACGTAGATTTATAAGATTATTATTAGAGTCTAATAATCGAATATTTATTTCACTTATTGATTCTTGATTAACAGGAAAGTAGATCAAATTTTTTGGTATTTCCACTATTCGGTACCCCGGTGGCACATTGGGTACAAATTCGTATATGATGTGTCTTGGTATACCGTTTACAAATGAACCACTCACAATATCACATTCTATTCGTACAATGGTTGTAGACAAAATGCTTACTGGATAGCGAGACTCGTGTGTTATATTCGCTTTTAATACCTCCTTACCAAAACCAAATAAACTTGCGCATGAGTTTTCCCTTTCAAAATGAATGTCTTTCGAACATTGTAGCGTAACCTTTAGCGTATTATTATTTGTTGATAATTTTAGTGAACAGTTTTTTACATTCGTTCTTAAAAAATCACTGATATCTTGTAGCTCATATGAGCCTTCTGGTATCTCAAGAATTTCGTGATCATTATAATGAAATTTATTATTTTTGGTATCAATGTTCGGTATTGAATTAAAAGTAGAGAAGTATATCAATGCACACTCATATCCAGTATTAAGCTCCAGAGGAGGCGAATAATGTGTTGATAACACAGAATTTTGTCCTGTTATAGACAGAGTGAAACCCATGTTTGAAATGATAGTTTTCAATGTTAACATAAGCTTTTTATTTATGAATTTTCCAAAATTTTCTAAGAAAATGTATACATAAATGTCCACAATTAACAGTATCAAAACTTTGATACTGATCGTGATTATAACTAATCGTAACACCTTTCATATACTTTATTAATTCTAAAGGAGGTTTCAAATTGCCGAAACTGTCAAAATATTCACAATACTTGTTAATTTTCGCATAAGCTACCCAATGTGTGCCTTCATTATTAGAGTTATCTAAATTTAATATAGCACATTCTTTTTTTTTTGTTTTTCTTGGTAAAGTGTCTCTCATGTATACGCCTCTAAAATAAGGAATATCATAAGTATGATTTAGTATATCGATATTGGTCAGTGCGCGTTTGGGTAGCCGCTTTCTTAGTTTTTTGAAGTGTTATTTAAAAATAGCCCTGCACCATTTTTGTATGGTTTTATGTACAATCCTTTGCCATTGCCAATAGCAATTGCCTCCATCATTTTATTGTGTCGTTCAGATTCAATAAGATTTTTTTGTGCAGTTTTAGAATCATTTACTGCTTTTGCAATTCCTGCAGCTCCTCCAGCTAATGATCCTAATGCTGACAACCCAGCAAATATAGGAATTAAGGGTAATATGCCACCAGTTTTTGGAATCGAAATGATGCGTGGTAATTTGACATTCTTATTTTTCTTGAATATCTTCTTTGCTGCAGCAAAGGCGATTTGAATAGCTTTATTTTTATCTTTACATTTAAAGTTTTTTAGCTCCGATCGAATTTTACTAATAATGCTCTTAAAAGTACGAACACCTGATCCAGCTTTTAATTTTGCTTTCATTATATTTTTTATTAACCAAGAATCAATTTTTTCTCTTTTCCCTGCATCTTTAGCTCGAAGTCTCTTGTTTGCCATATTGATTAAATCCAAATCTGCTTTATGGCGTACGTTTATATCGTTATTAGTGTATGCAATATCGTGGTACATACAAGCTGTGTCTAATTTATTAATACCCCTGTCACCTCTTAACAAACGTTTCCGTAATTTAGTTCCTGGCCCACAAAACTGATAACCAGGTAAATGTAACTCGATTGGTAAATTATTTATAAGGTTATTAAGAAGACCTGCTCCACTCATTGATAGCAGTTTAATGATTAATTAATAAAGGACATCTCAATTTATACTTCATTGAACCAGATTTTTTATATCAACCCAACTATTTTCCTTCTCAGCAAGTCCTAACCACTTTACAAATATCTTGTCATTTTTCCTTTTAATAACTTTTTCTACAAGATAAATATCAGGATATTTCGTTTTCTGTAACTCATGTTCGTAAAATGACCCAAGAATTTTTTCTTTATGCATATCTTCAATTAGGTATGTAACAGGTCTGGTTTTATTAACTTTTATTATTTTAAATATTTCTGTTGACCAATTAGGCGTATAACCCTTAGCAAATTCAGTTTTGTACTTGCTGATGCGTACTTTATCACCAAATTTGTATTTATTACCTGATGTTTTACTATTATTTATCTTTGATTTATAAATGTTTTGTTTTACAATTTGTTCATTATTAATATTTACATCAAAAGGTTTATATTTTGTAGTGCGGTGAATACTGTTATTATAGCCCCACACAATAGATTTTAGATGCTTTCCCACCCATTGATATTTACCATGCAAACTAAAATGTTTGTAAAGTTTTGTCTTTAGTGTTCTTATTACTCTTTCTACAATAGCTGCTTTTTTTGTACTAAATGTCGAATAATGATTGATCTTGCATTGTTTCATTAAATTAAGAAACAGAGTATTATAAAATTCCTTTCCCAAATCCGTTTGTAAGTTTTTAGGACAACGACCAGACTCTGTTAAAATTTGTTTCATGGCTTTAACTGTTTCTTCCTTTGTTTTCGCTTTCACTGGTACTGTCCATATAAATTTGGAAAAAGTATCAATTACTACAAGTATATACTTAAAATTATTATTCTCTTCAGAATATTTTTGCATATCGATAAGGTCAGCTTGCCAGAGATCATCAATTCCTTTAACAATCGTTAACCGTCGTTTAAAATTTTTTCTGGCTGGCTTATGAAGTTCGTTAACTAGACAAAGCTTATTACTCATTTTTAGATAAGTTAACACGAATCTTGAACAATTGATTAATTTCAGGTTTTGTGTAGTAATTTGCAGCAGTAACTATATCAAGTTTTTGTTTGAATTGTTGTAAAGATGAGTCAACTATATTTTTTACAAATATATCTAGTTCCTTTTTAACACAAAATTCTTTTAAAGTTTGATGTAAATATTGTTTATTTACCGCTTCGTCGTCATATACTGGCGTCTGTAAGCCAAGCAGTCTGTTTTGTTTCAAATCATAATGTCCTGTGTCCGATTTTAATAATGCTTCGTTATATATGTCTAAATAATCTGGTAAACGTAAACGTTTATGCACATGGTGACCAAATTTATCAACGTTCATTTTTCATAAGTTCTGTGTAAGTAGTTGTTTCCTTTATGAAATTTGAATATCAACTAAAGTGCATTCTATTCGTTATTATATTTATTTACTTAATAATTTTTGCTTCCCGTAACTCTTCAATGATAGATATTATCTCATTATCGAGACCGGTGTTGCCGGCATCTCTTGAAGCGATCAATAGTTTTAATCTCTCTACTAATTCGTTCGGATCATCCCAATATATGAAGTCTGTATTTTCTAGAACTTTCTTTAGCTTTGGTAGACCTGTTCCTTGTGCTAAACTTTCAGTACTAGTTGTAGGGCATTTAGAAAATTTGAATAATGGTTTAACAATAAAGTTATATTTTATACCTTTATTACTCTTAATAGGTTTTTTTGGATCAAAATCTCTTCGGTGAGCATTTGTGTCCATTAATATTTGTTTATAATTTTGTTTATCACTTTCAGTTATCAATTTTAAATCCGGTGCATTTCGAGTCAACAGTTCCATTATTCCTGGGGTTTTCTTGTAAGATTTCCCACCAATGTCAATATGATCATCTCCATCATATACTCTTACATTGCCTATCATAAGCTTTCCTCGCTCTGAACGAAGTCCGAAAGTTATGTGATGTATAACATCAGAAGATAGAGACCACGATAATGTCTTTCTCGATGGACTTGATTCAGAATCAAGAGATTTAAAAGAAGCCATACTTGAGTCATTTTGATTCGTAGGCGTGCTAACCATAGTAGTTTCATCCTCTGAATCATCCTCAATTTCATAATCCTCACTGGACATATCATCATCATCAGCATTAACAGAAAAGTTACTGCTTTTTGGTGTCTTAGTTTCATTGGTTAATTTAGTTTCTATGCTCTGCTCATTTATTCTTTTTAAAGGTTCTGTTATGGGTTTAAATATAGATTCTAATACCTCATTACTGTTATTTTTCATGTCTTTCATAAGTTTTACTTTCTTTTTAATATTTGTTGCTGATTTTATTATCTGTTTTTTTATTTCTTTTTCCATTTTTTTATTGTCATCTGACCTACTTCGTTGTTAATATATTACTGACGATTATAACAATGCATCGCTTCATATAAATAATTCATTGATCAAAAACAATATAAGTATCAAAGTTCTTTCTATAACAACCATTATTTTTTTTACAGTCTTTATTAATTACTACGTAACTGAATGGATCTCTCCACACTTCAAAACACATATTTCTAAACTGAGACCAAGACATATCAGAACAGGCATGCTCATCATAAACATGTTTCAGATTGATATCATCCTGTTTGAATAAAATTATTAAGTTTGAATTATCTCTTATTAGTTGCTTAGGAATCTTAGAGTAAGTTTGATTTAAATAAAAGCAATCTATATTTTTATGTCTTCCCATCGCAAAAAAATCGCGAATATTATTTTGATTTTCACATGCAACATCGTCAAATATTATTATGGAGTTTGGTTTAGCTTCACTAGATGATATGACTTCATCATTTTTGTAAGGTTTGCATAAATTTTATCGAATTCAGAGAATTTCATTTTAATCTGGCAACACTTGACCGCGTTGTAGAGTGAATGAACGAACGTATCGATGAACAAATGAACGATAGTGTAAAAAAAAATAGCGGAACAAGTGGTCGATCGAGGCAGTAGAACGGTGACGGTTGAGTGGTACGGTCGAATTTGTAGTAACAGTGCTGAATCTGGTTATATGTACCTATCTACTGATTAATATAGATATCTTTCTTTAAAAGTTAATTGTTTTACTGACTTTCCTTACAAGTCAGAAGTGGGATAACACCCACAAAATTGGTAAGTACACGTTTCAATTTTATTTTATTGTGGCCTGTCATAGATTTGCGGCGTTTAAAAAGGAATTATAACGCATTTTAAAATAGAAATTTAGGCAAAATAATTTATTTTGCTTAGTTTAAATTTTTTTAATTTTTTTTTTGAAAATTATTTTTATAGTAGGTAGTTATAATCATAGTGCCTCAAAACTTACCAAAATTTAAAATGCGTTACTTCTGCTGCATCTCATATGCGTGTTAATGTTTCTTGACAATGTTTTAAAGCGTTAAATGCGCAAATTTTAAAATATGTTTAATGATAATTCCCAAAAATACAAATTATCTAACTTGTGATAAAAGTCAGGCGCGATTATTGTGTTTGAACAAGAGGTTGATAAATTGCGATTCTTGCTACGTATAAAAGCCCGTTAACTACCACTGATTTAAATAAATTCGATAATTCCTACCTGCGTGAGATGCACATTTTTTATTTTATTTAAGTATGTTTTCTTTTTCTTTTTCCCTTTTGATATGCCACGTGGCTTGATCACGAGAAATGCCACATGGTTAAACAGGTAATTAGCCTTGACCTTTACTATTTAACGTATGATCCTTAACTAAACATTTCATTACGCCCATTACTTTTCCTCCTCTTATTATTATCATCTTTCCGTTAACTATTTTATTTAGGCCTAAATTCCTTAAAATTATAGAAAATACCGATAATTGCAAATAAGTGGATTTTCCACAGAAAACATAATTGAAATATATTATATTTCAATTAAGCCAACAATAAAATTATTTTGTGATCTCTGATCTTTATTTTTAGTACTTCCTTTCCCCACGAATTCAGTAACTTCTAGATACATTCTTTCGTCTAGATAGAAAGTTACGTCTGTATTAAGCTGAAAATTTACGAAATTTATTGTTTGCAAGTTCCAGGTAATGGAGGAAGCACCTAACAAAGAGTTAAATGAACGGCGCAGATTAAGGACACCGCCGCCTGTTCGGAGCTCTTCACGAAGGAGTCAACATGAGGCTGTACGTAGCCGTGACCGCAGTCGCTCTACAAGTCGCAGCTACCCAGATAAGAACAGACGCAGTCGAAGCCAAACCCTACGAAATCGTGAAAGGGAGCTTGAACGTGAACGCGAGCGACTACACAATTTAGAACGTGACCTCCAAAAAGCACGTGACGAAGAAATCCGAAGACAACGCAGCCAACATCGAAGTCGACAACCATCAAGGACCAGAGCACGAGAGCAACGCCACACCGGACGCCACAGATCAAGGTCATGTAGTCCAGTATTTTCTAGTAAAGATATCGTTAACATTTTGAAGTCACTTAAGCCAGGTGTCTCGTCGTCACAGCCTGTAAATGAGGTTACACAGAGTAGTAATAAAAGTATTGATCATAAGAATATTCTCCCAGCATTCGATCCTTCTACTCTAAATCAACGTATCGATGTGTGGCTTAAAAAAGTCAATGAGTGTGCCTCCGTTTACGGCTGGGACGAAAAGACCACCGTTCATTTCGCAATGCAAAAACTGCAAGGACTGGCCAAAATCTGGTATGAGAGTCTAAATTCAATCCTCTTCTCTTGGAAAGAGTGGCAGGAAATGTTGACTAACGCATTTCCCTGCGAAAGAAATTATGGCCAGTGCTTGGAGGATATGCTAAAGCGACGTAGTAGATTTGACGAACCAATCGAAGTTTATTTCTATGAGAAACTCGCTCTTGTCAACCAATGCGAAATCACCGGTAAACGTGCCGTTGATTGCATTATCCATGGGCTCAATGACAAGACCATGAAATCCAGCGCCTTAGCCCTACGCTGTACTGCACCGGAACAACTTCTGCAATTTTTAATAAGTAACAAGGAAACGAAACCAACCTTCTATACTTCTCAAAGAAATAGGAGTTTCAATAATTCTGTTGGGACCGGTGTTACTGACAATAAAGAAGGACGTAAGACTTCAAAACTACCTCCGTCTACAGAACCATTTTGCTTTAACTGCAGGGAAAAAGGACATCGTTTCCTTGCCTGCCCTAAGACTCTGCTCAGATGTCAACGATGTCATAGAGTAGGACACTTAACCGATAATTGCACCACCAAAATAAATTCTACAAGACCGGATGAAGTACAAAAAACCATGTGCATTTCTAATGCCAAACCTAACGATAAATTCTTCAAACAAGTAAAAATTAACAAACATGTAATTGACGCGTTTATAGACTTAGGTAGCGAAGTGACCTTGATAAAGGAATCCGCTATTACACAATTACAAATCGATCATGATGGTCAACCTTCGGTAATGAAAGGTTTTGGTAACGAATTGGTACGCTCTTTAGGGTCTTGCAAACTAAATTTGACTATCGACGGTGTAAGCGCGGACGTTTCTTGTCGGGTTGTAAAGGATGAATTACTTGAAAAGCCTATGCTTATCGGTCAAAGTTTTTCGGAGCAACAACATATAGTAGTTTACAAAGATGCGGTTAAACTGCAATTCCTAAATATCGGTGGAGTAATGCCACATTTTGATTCCGATGATTTCGAAGAACAACTAGTTAAAGTTTGTGTGGGAGGAAGAAGTAAACTTTTTGGAACCGCGAGCGTACGTGCCCATACAGAACCAAAATTCACCGGGAATGTTTTGCTCAATACCAAAGCTGTGGGTAAACCAAACGAGCAATATATAATCAACGGTGGTGTTTATTACGTCAAAAATGGTGTCTTGAATGTAATGATCACACCCTGCTCAATACCATGTTTACTTCATCAAAATTTCGTATTTTCTAGAGCAGAACGAGTAGAAATGGTAAACCGTATAGAGTGCTCAATTACTGACGAAAATATTTTACCAAAAGTTCCCGATATTCAGAAGGTCGATGAAAGTCATATTCGGTTAGGTGACTCTGTAACTGAAAAAGACAAGGCTGATCTCATTGACTTGCTACAGCAATATAAGCATTGTTTTGCAAACGATCTGAAAGAACTGGGATGTACCGATATTACCGAAATGAACATCGAATTAAACAATCAACGCCCGATCGTCTACAGACCGTATAGATTATCGCATTTCGAACGTGAGAAAGTACGGGGTGCGGTAAATGAAATGATGGATGCTGGAATAATTAGAGAAAGCGTCTCTAGCTATGCCAGTCCAATCATCCCAGTGAAAAAGAAAGACGGTAAAATTCGTTTATGCGTTGATTACAGGATGCTGAATTCGGTAACAGTTAAGGAAAGGTATCCCATGCCGATTATAGAAGACGAGATATCCCGATTGTCTGGCCAAGCGTGGTTTGTCTCTCTGGATCTAATGTCGGGATACTATCAAGTACCTATTGCTGAACAGTCAAAACACCTGACAGCGTTTGTCACGCCAGACGGACAATACGAATTTAATCGTATGCCGTTTGGCCTGGCAAACGCGCCAGCTACATTCCAGCGAATGATAAACCATGTCCTGGGCCCAGCTCGTTTTGAGAAAGCTACAGTTTACATGGATGACTTGCTAGTTTATGGCGCAAGCCCGCGAGAATGTCTGCATAGATTAAAGGAAATACTTCAGCTACTAGAAGATGCAAATCTAAAACTAAACTTAGCTAAATGTAGCTTTCTACAAAACAAAGTTGATTATCTAGGCTATGAAATCAGTTCAGAGGGTATACGCCCCGGATCGACCAAAATACAGTCTGTCATAAATTTTCCACAACCTGAAAATGTTCACGGTCTTCGTCAGTTTTTGGGTTTGGTCAGTTATTTTAGGAAGTTCATTTGTGGGTTCGCTCAGATCGCTTCACCTCTGACAAGGCTCTTAAAGAAATCTGCTTCGTGGGATTGGCACGCCGACCAACAAAAATCTTTTGCCGACTTGAAATCCAAATTGATCGACAGACCTGTTCTAACTATATACGACCCTAAAGCAGACACAGAGTTGCATACAGACGCCAGCAAAATTGGCGTTGGCGCAATCCTGTTGCAACGCTCTCAAGAAAACGATACCTTAAAACCAGTAGCGTACTACAGCCGGCAAACAACTCCTGAGGAGAAAAATTTTCACTCATACGAGTTAGAAACTTTGGCGGTGGTTTGCGCTCTTAAAAAGTTCCGAGTATATCTTCTTGGTAAAACCTTCAGGATTGTTACTGACTGTAGCGCGCTACGTTCAACCTTCCAGAAACGTGATCTAATACCACGGATAGCACGTTGGTGGCTCGCTTTGCAAGAATTTGACTGCACAGTAGAATACCGAGCCGGTAATAAGATGTGTCATGTAGATGCCCTCTCGCGCAATCCCATAGCAAATGATGATACACGAGAACCAGAGCCATTTCCCGCCGTGATGATTATCAGCGACGAAGATTGGCTGCTTACCCTTCAACTGGGAGATACTGAATTACTAAGGATCAGAGATATTTTAAAGAGTGATCTTGATAGTCGAGGGCTTGAGTATATTAAAGACAATTATGTCATACAAAATAATAGACTGTTCAGATGTGTTAACGGGGATAAGGAAAATTTACGTTGGGTTGTTCCAAAGGGCGCCAGGTGGCAGGTGTGCAGAATGAATCACGATGACATAGGGCACATTGGATATGAAAAGACTTTAGAAAGAATTAGGAAATCCTATTGGTTCTCAAAAATGACGCCATTTGTCAAGAAATACGTGGGAGCCTGTATCGAATGCGCATACGCAAAGAAAAATACTGGTACTAGCGAGGGTTTATTACACCCAATTGCCAAAGTTGGAAAACCATTTCATACCCTGCACATCGACCACCTTGGGCCTTTCGTGAAATCTAAGCAAGGTAATACACACATTTTAGTAGTAGTCGACTCGTTTACGAAGTTCGTGTTTATCAAACCAGTGAGAAACACCAAGACTCACGCAGTGATCAAAGTATTGGAAAACATTTTTGACACATTCAGAACACCGGAACGAATAATCAGCGACCGTGGAACTTGTTTCACATCGCATGCTTTTCGGAGATTCTGCTTGGACAGGGGTACTAGGCATGTACTTAACTCTGTGGCGAGCCCCAGGTCTAATGGACAAGTAGAACGCTACAATCGTACAATTTTGGATTCATTAACTGCCTCTAACCTCAAACACAATGAAAAGGAGTGGGACAATAAATTGGGAAAAATTCAATGGGGACTGAATAATTCCGTTCAAAAAACCACCGGTAAAGCACCGTCTGAGGTGATGTTTGGTCAAATAATGGCCAGTGAAATGAACCCAATATTGAACGAGGCACATGTGGTCAATCATGACCCTGAGATTGATCAATTGTCAACGATACGTCGCGAGGTTAAAGAGAAGATCGATAAGGAACAAGAAAAGCAAAAACTGTATTACGATAAGGGCAGGAAACCAGCACATGTGTATGGTACCGGCGAACTAGTAAAAATCACGAAAGTGGCTTTTCAGAATCAAGGTAAAAGTTCTAAACTTCTTCCTTCCTACGAAGGCCCCTACCGAGTTGTCAAGGTCTTAGGAAATGACCGTTACAAAGTTGCCCCAATTCCCGGCTTCAAGGGAATGAAAAATAAACGTAAAACCACGGTCGCGGCTGACAGAATGCAACCGTGGATTCACATAAAAGCATTAGGCATTGACAGTGATAAAGATGGTTTGGATGACGATGAAGATAATTCTGAATAAAAAAAAAATACATAATAATAGCTTAATAATAGCTTACGTAGAATGTGTAAAATAAAATATAATTGATGATTTCCTTATCTGCAAGTTAACTACATTTATTTATTTTTCCATTGTTACAGGTCAAGGCCGAGAATTTGATTGGTTCGCGTCTTGACCTGAGATGTGCAAGAAATTATAATCAAGACCGAGAATTGATTGGTTCGTGTCTTGGCTAAAAATCTGCGAGAATTGATTGGTTCGCTGATATAATACTACCCTAAGAATTGATTGGTTTAGTGGTAAATGTAAGTCCTCGAGAATTGGATGGTTCGAGGTAGTTCAATGAAGTAGCACTTGAAAACAGGATGATTCCAAATAGAAGTTAGTAAAAATAGTAAAATTTATAAGAGAAGAAGTAATATTTGTAGTAGTAATATGTAATTAAATTGTATTGTAAATAAAAATGTAAAAAAATAATAATAATAATTATTGTGATAACATTAACATTAATACATATTGTAATACCTCAATCGACCACGTGTAAGGTTTTCAACAGATGCGTGTATGGGGACATACACGTTGTCAGGACGGTCGAGTGTAAGGTTTGCATAAATTTTATCGAATTCAGAGAATTTCATTTTAATCTGGCAACACTTGACCGCGTTGTAGAGTGAATGAACGAACGTATCGATGAACAAATGAACGATAGTGTAAAAAAAAATAGCGGAACAAGTGGTCGATCGAGGCAGTAGAACGGTGACGGTTGAGTGGTACGGTCGAATTTGTAGTAACAGTGCTGAATCTGGTTATATGTACCTATCTACTGATTAATATAGATATCTTTCTTTAAAAGTTAATTGTTTTACTGACTTTCCTTACATTTTCAAGATATTTGTTGAATGAAACTCCTGGCACCATATCAATCACCTTTTCTAAGAAAATGTATTTTGGTTGATACAAAGACTTAGAATATACGTATAGATTATTGTATCTTAACCCATTTTCATGTAACAAAAGTCCTATGATCAAATTAGTTTTTCCACAGTTAGAAGGACCACAAATTACACATCGTATTGTATTAGGTAATAATTTTCCATGTCGCGAAACATTTTTTTTTTCTACTGAACATATGGCATCAAGCTCTAACGTGTCATTCTGTTTTACAAATTTCATGATTGAATAGAATGTCAAATCAATAAAGTAGACCTTAACAGAGTGAGTCGATTTTCAAGCTACACTACATAATATACTAAAAATAACGTAATGTGTATGTGTGTGTGTGTGTGTGTGGGAGAGAGTTTTAGAAAACTTCTGGTGAGTATTCAACACGACTCGTTTACACTGATCACTTTCTACACCCGTTCCGTTCATAACGGAGTATTGGGTGTTCTAAAACTGTTTTCGAATCATTGTTCACTAAGCGTAGTGAAACGAGCGGAGCGATAGCGAGGCGAGATGAACGGAGTGCCAGTGAACGATGATCCGAAAACTGTTTTAGAATGCCCAATACTCCCCTACTGGCGGTTGCTACTAATCTTACGTCTTGATACTTTGACTTCAAAGTATTTAAAATCAAATAATAATTTTCGGCACAAGGCGTAATGCCTGCGCAGACGGCCTTGGCTTTACCACTCAATTTGTCGAGTAGGTAGTACAATTTTTCGTGATCGGTTAAACACTTATTGTTGTGTATTATATTTTCGAAACTAGAGAAAAATAAAGGCCAATTTTTAATATCCCCGTCAAACTGTGGAATCTGAATTGGCGGCAATTTAGGGCGATCACTTCTATGCGAGTTCGAGTTCGAGTTGCTATTATTATCTGACGTCAGCAATTTCGCGGCGCGCTTAATGCGGCTATACCACGTATCGAATGATTTTAAAGGTGCGTAATCGACCTTAAAATCCGAATCCATTTCTAATTGAAGCGTATTGAATTGATCAAGACATTCTTCATAATCTTGACGCAAACTATCTAACGATTCTATGTCACTAAGAAAAGAATCGCGCGCGACAATATCTAATTGGTTTAGCGAAAGAGATTGTTCATACAATTCTTGCATACGAGAGTACAACATATCTTTTTTAGCCGAGACACGTTTGACTTGAATTTCCCTTCCTTTGGTAGGAGCCATTATTACGACAAATATACTAATATACGAAACGATAAAGAATAGTAAATAAATAGGTAAGATTACCGTAGTAACTTGCCTACCCTTCCGTGACTAGACGTGACCTTATGTATTTATTATCTACCTACGAGCGAAGCGATGGAGAACAGAAACCAAGCTACGTAAGTACTTACCTATTACCGTGGTGCGGGGATAACTAATTACGTACCTATGTAAGTAATGTAGTTCGACAACGAAACGAAAAAACACAGTAATAAATATCTAACGAGCGTCTCTGTCCACTATTAGTACTATACATAAGATGCGACAGTCACTAAATAAAGCTGAACTAGCATTTATTAGGTTGTTACTAATGTAAATCCACTATTTATTATTTGCTAGCTAGCTAGTTGCGGCGCGACGACACGTAGCGAGAAAATTAAACAAACAAGATCGAGCGACGAGCTAATTGAGTACCTGTGTACTTAAATCTACCTATGTAGGCCGAGCAAACGACAGCAAAACGAGACAAATACGAAAAATAAGTTGTACAGTTAGTTACTAGGGTGAAAACTAAACGAAATAAGAAATAAGGTATTTCTTATGCCTAGTAACTGCGACAAATGTACTACACGAGTTGAATGGGGCGCAATGTCTACCTACGTAGTTTGTTACAAAGCGCGCGGAGCGAAGCGACAATATCAAAACTATAAGTATGCGTTAGGTTCCTACTTCGTGCCTATACACTAGATAGGAATCCTAAGCCGAGAAGTAAATACCTAAGTACCTAGTTACAAAGCGAGCGGAGCGAAGCGACAATATCAAACTATAAGTATGCGTTAGGTTCCTACTTCGTGCCTATACACTAGATAGGAATCCTAAGCCGAGAGTAAATACCTAAGTACCTAGGGCGCGAACGAAACTACAAATAAAACCTAGGTATTTAGGGCGAGCTGCGTTATTCCCTATGGAATAATAGCTACTAATTGCGATACTAATTCGAAATCCGGTTGATAATTGCTATAAATAGGTACATATCATCCGGCTCGCTAGGACCATAAAAATGGTACATATCATCCGGCTCGCTAGGACCATAAATAGTACATATCATCCGGCTCGAAGGACCATAAAATGGTAGGGCAGTGGACTGTATTTGAGAATTTTTACGAAAAGCGCGAGGGAAAAGATGGCGGCTAAGTTGCTACAAAATGAATCGAAAAGAATACGACACGAAAATTGGTTTGTGTATTAAGTATATGATGGAAATGACGAGCTGATTCGGATTCGAAAGGTTTGGAGTCAGCTCGCCAGAAGGAAGCACATACCTGGATGCGAAGTGACCTTGGCTAGCGACGCTATCGCTCCAAGCGTGTTGCACTGTCCTGGAGGTGGATTGGCGTGTTGCACTGGCACAAAGTTAATGTTCTTCACTGGTATATTCACAAAGTTTATTATTACACAAATTAGTTACGAGGCACTCGCGGTGGAGTCGATGCTATATGATACGAAAGGCGTGTGGTCGAAGCGAACGCCATAGAGCGACTGATGGCGCCACTCTCTCCAGTCTCGCGCGCAGGGTAGGCAGCGTAGAGAGAGAAAGCAGGCGTGTGCGGGAGGGAGAAAGGAAAGGGAATGCATTTCATCCACAAACCAAATACAATTTACAAAATAGCGTGAAAAACTATAACACGCGCAACCAACAACAAAAGATAAGTTTTGAAAAAAAGTGCTACGAAACCGCTACCTACGAAAACTCAAAATATTAAAGTTTGCAAAAATCTATAAAAAGTTAGTGGGTTAATAAGGCCGTACTATTCGAATAGTTTCAACTTATTTTTAGCGTCATAGCTGGCAAAAATTTCAAAGTCGACAAAAAAACGATAACGATAACGATAACGATAACGATAACGATAACGATAACGATAACGATAACGATAACGATAACGATAACGATAACGATAACGATAACGATAACGATAACGATAACGATAACGATAACGATAACGATAACGATAACGATAACAATAACGATAACGATAACGTTAACCGGTTTCCAAAACGGTTACGGAAATGGTAACGGAATCGGTTACTGAAACGGTTACGAAAACGGTTACTGAATCGGTTACTGAAACGGTTACGGAAACGGTTACGGTTACGGTTACGAAAACGGTTACGGTAACGATAACGGAAACGGTTACGGTTACGGAAACGGTTACGGTAACGGTAACGGTAACGGTAACGGTAACGGTAACGGTAACGGTAACGGTAACGGTAACGGTATCGGGTACGGTTACGGTTACGGTTACGGCTACGGTTACGGTTACGGTTACGGTAACAATAACGGTTAAAGTTAGTGGGTTAATAAGGCCTTACTATTCGAATAGTTTCAACTTATTTTTAGCGTCATAGCTGGCAAAAATTTCAAAGTCGACAAACTTGGCTACAATCAACGAATATTTTTAAAATTTTCTATTCAGTGGCGTATTATGAACCGCCGCCACCCGCCGCAACTAAAATAAACAACAAAAGATAAGTTTTGACAAATAGTGCTACGAAAGTGCTACGAAGGTGCGACGAAGTGCTACGAAACCCCTACGAAAAATCAAAATATTAAAGTTTGCAAAAATCTATAAAAAGTTAGTGGGTTAATAAGGCCGTACTATTCGAATAGTTTCAACTTATTTTTAGCGTCATAGCTGGCAAAATTTTCAAAGTCGACAAACTTGGCTAAAATCAACGAATATTTTTAAAATTTTCTATTCAGTGGCGTATTATGAACCTCCGCCACCCGCCGCAACTATAAAAGACAAGAAAAGATAAGTTTTGAAAAAAAGTGCTACGAAACCGCTACGAAAACTCAAAATATTAATGTTTGCAAAAATCTATAAAAAGTTAGTGGGTTAATTAGGCCGTACTATTCGAATAGTTTCAACTTATTTTTAGTGTCATAGCTGGCAAAATTTTCAAAGTCGACAAACTTTGCTAAAACCAACGAATATTTTTAAAATTTTCAATTCAGTGGCGTATTATGAACCGCCGCCACCCGCCGCAACTAAAAAAAACAACAAAAGATAAGTTTTGAAATAAAGTGCTACGAAAGTGCTACGAACGTGCTACGAAGTGCTACGAAACCGCTACGAAAACTCAAAATATAAAAGTTTGCAAAAATCTATAAAAAGTTGGTGGGTTAATAAGGCCGTACTATTCGAATAGTTTCAACTTATTTTTAGCGTCATAGCTGACAAAAATTTCAAAGTCGACAAACTTGGCTAAAATCAACGAATATTTTTAAAATTTTCTGTTCAGTGGCGTATTATGAACCGCCGCCACCCGCCGCAACTAAAAAAAACAACAAAAGATAAGTTTTGAAATAAAGTGCTACGAAAGTGCTACGAAGGTGCTACGAAGTGCTACGAAACCGCTACGAAAACTCAAAATATTAAAGTTTGCAAAAATCTATAAAAAGTTAGTGGGTTAATAAGGCTGTACTACTGAACATAAAGTAAGTTAAGTAAGTTAGTGGGTTAATAAGGCTGTACTATTTGAATAGTTTCAACTTATTCTTGGCGTCATATCTGGCAAAAATTTCAAAGTCGACAAACTTGGCTAAAATCGACGAATATTTTTAAAATTTTCTATTCAATAGCCTACTATGAACCGCCGCAACAAACCTAACCTAGCTAAACCTACACTTACCTAACCTAACCTAATGTTACGGAACCGAACTATGTTAACGATAAAGATAACGATAACGATAACGATAACGGTCTCCGAAACGGTTACGGAAATGGTAACGGAAACGGTTACAGAAACGGTTACGGAAACGGTTACGGAAACGGTTACGGAGACGGTTACGGAAAAGGTTACGGAAAAAGTTACGGAATCGGTTACTGAAACGGTTACTGAAACGGTTACGAAAACGGTTACTGTATCGGTTACAGAAACGGTTATGGAAAAGGTTACGGTATTGGTAACTGAAACGGTTGCTGAAACGGTTACTGAAACGGTTACTAAAAGGGTTACTAAGGCGGTTACGAAAACGGTTACGGTAACGATAACGGAAACGATAACGATAACGATAACGATAACGATAACGATAACGATAACGATTATGTTAACGGTTTCCGAAACGGTTGCGGAAATGGTAACGGAATCGGTTACTGAAACGGTTACTGAAACGGTTACGAAAACGGTTACTAAAGCGGTTACGAAAACGGTTACGGTAACGATAACGGAAACGATAACGATAACGATAACGATTATGTTAACGGTTTCCGAAACGGTTACGGAAATGGTAACGGAATCGGTTACTGAAACGGTTACTGAAACGGTTACGAAAACGGTTACTGAATCGGTTACAGAAAAGGTTACGGAATTGGTAACTGAAACGGTTACTGAAACGGTTAGGAAACGGTTACGAAAACGGTTACTGAATCGGTTAATGAAACGGTTACGGAAACGGTTACGGTTACGGTTACGAAAACGGTTACGGTAACGATAACGGAAACGGTTACGGTTACGGTTACGGTTACGGTTACGGTTACGGTTACGGTTACGGTTACGGTTACGGTTACGGTTACGGTTACGGTTACGGTTACGGTTACAGTTAAGGTTACGGTTACGGTTACAGTTACGGTTACGGTTACGGTTACGGTTACGGTTACGGTTACGGTTACGGTTACGGTAACGGTTACGGCTACGGTTACGGTTACGGTTACGGTTACGGTAACAATAACGGTTAAAGTTAGTGGGTTAATAAGGCCTTACTATTCGAATAGTTTCAACTTATTTTTAGCGTCATAGCTGGCAAAAATTTTAAAGTCGATAAACTACAATCAACGAATATTTTTAAAATTTTCTATTCAGTGGCGTATTATGAACCGCCGCCACCCGCCGCAACTAAAAAAAACAACAAAAGATAAGTTTTGAAAAAAAGTGCTACGAAACCGCTACGAAAACTCAAAATATTAAAGTTTGCAAAAATCGATAAAAAGTTAGTGTGTTAATAAGGCCGTACTATTCGAATAGTTTCAACTTATTTTTAGCGTCATAGCTGGTAAAAATTTCAAAGTCGACAAACTTGGCTAAAATCAACGAATATTTTTAAAATTATCTATTCAGTGGCGTATTATGAACCGTCGCCACCCGCCGCAACTAAATAAAAAAACACTAAAGCTGCAGCCCTCCTTCATAAACGCCCTGACTTCTACTCCACTCCAATTAGCTATATAAAATATCAGAACAAACTTATCTCTAAACAGGCCGCTAACGATCTCTACTCTGATCCAAACAACTGCACATATACAAAAACGCTCCTACCAAACTACAAAGATCTTAAACAATATTTTATCGACTGTCAAACCGTACTTTGCCATAACTCAGCTACTCACCAATCACGGGTATCACAAATCGTATCTATACAGATTTAAAATTGTAAATGATAACTACTGTCCCTGTGATAACACTACACCACAAACTCTCCAGCACCTCATCGCAGACTGTCCCAGATTCCATGCGAGCAGGCTCGACCATACCATCAATGCATCCTCATTAAACATTGACCCATACAACTTACCTCAGTTTATAACTAAACAATCAGCTATTGACACTTTCCACTCTAACCTCTATTACATAATAAAGGAACTCAAAACATTCAATCACACTTAGACCTCAGAAAATCTAACTCTTAATGTATTTGAAGGCTATACTAATATCTAAATTATACTCACTCTTACCGCATAGACATACATTGCTTGTTATAAAACGGCTATAGATATTTATATACTACTATTTATGTTTAAACTCTACCAACAGAAAAATGCAAACTAATGTACTTACCTAATTTATCTAATAAATACTACATTGTTCTCCATCAATATAATTATTGTACATGATTGTAATCTCACCAAAACGTCACTAATCATCGGGACAGCAATCGATAGGCTGTGTCAACCTACTGGATGTGCAACTGGATGCCGGGTGACTCCGGTGACTTCGGTGACCGGTGACTTCGGCGACTTCGGTGACTCTGGTGACTTCGGTGACCGCTGTGACTTCGGTGACTCCGGTGACTCTTGTGACTTGGAGACTACAGAGGATCGGTGACTCTGGCTTCTTGGTGGCTCCGGCAACTTGTTAGTGACTCGATGATTGGTGTGACTTCGGTGACCTCGGTGACCCTGGTGACTTCGGAGACTCGGTGACCCGGTGACTCTGGCTATCTGGTGGCCAGGGTGGTTCCGGCAACTTGCTCCCTGGCGACTGAAGAGTCTCTAGCAACCCTGCGGGGGTGACTTCGGTGACTGCGGTGACTCTGCCTGCTTCACCGACTTAGCCCACTTGGAAAACTCGCACTGCCTGCTTGGGGACCTGGATTAAAATGATGACTGGCCGACCCAACAACTAAGCTACTGACAATCTTACTCAAACGAAGATCGCGGCTGGGAGTCTTCTCTGGAGAGAGATACTAACACATAATGAATCGCAACTGCCCGAACTCAACTCCCCATCTGCAGCCAGAACAGGACCCTTTCATGTGCACAACCACTGCTTCCTCCTCCACTGTTAGCAACAGCAGGGCGCACATCGGAACCAGCAACCTCAACCAATCGACTCCACCCTCACCACTACGAACATTCTCTACACAATGCCAAACTTGCAATCTCTTCGCGGTTAGAAACCGAGCACTACATAGACGAATTGATACTATGCAACAACCAGCTCTCTCAACTTAAGATCGGCCAGCGCAAATAGCGCACTCGCAGATGCTGCAAGCAACGAAACATCTACTGCCTCTGAGGCCGGGCCCTCCTCTGCTGGCGCTGGGCCTTCCCCTGCCCTCGTCGCCCCTGTTGCTGGACCCTCCCACATAACGGATGCGGCGATGGTAACCCCATCACCTCTGGCCGCCTCCCCTGCAGCTGCGTCCCCTACCACCAACTCTACAGACCAAGCTGAGTTCCTGCACCCGGCGGGACCAAGCAGCATGCGGCGGAGGTCTATCTCTAGCCTGACCACAGAAGAGGCCCCTTCTCCACCCCAGCGGCTGCGAATCAAGCTCTCTGGCCTGGGAGCAGGAAAAAAAGGTGGAACGCAGTGCGTCCTCTGCGGGGCATTTTACACAAGTAAAAACATCATGCGACATTTTAAGCATATTCACCCCTCTTATGTCGGAGGGGATTTCCAGAGTCACCCTGACTACCCAAGGATTTTTCATTTCAAAACCGTTGCACCCCGTCACTGCTGCCCGGTCCCAAACCGACCGAGCCGTAAACTCCTTCACGGCATAGAGAACGTCAAATATGACTTCATCTATCCCATAGGGTTAGCAATATTCGTTCGATTTCACTATTCGTATAAAATGAATATTTCTAGTACTAAATATTCGAATATTCGGATATTCGAATATTTTTTTAAACATTTACTGAAAAAAAAAAATACAATATTAATTTAAGACAAACAAGAGTAACTAGACTGGGATTTTGTTCGATTGTGGTATAATTATTTTCATGTAAAATCAAGTATTTTATTTAGTTTTAATATTTATTAATGAGTTTTGTTCAAGATTTAGGCGAATTTAAACAAGTGTGTTAGGTATTTCTCCTAGACAGCGCCGTGTAGTACTGCGGTAACCAAATGGAAGGTTAAACTATGGAGGGTCTGGGAACATATACCTTGTAAAACACCAAAAGACTGGCAACTATGCGTCGATGCACTAAGCTTTGAAGCTTGGATTTTACGTGCTAATCGTCAACAATCAGAACAAGAGATCGAGTGCGAACCTTGGTACTGAAATTCCAAATTTCGAATAATATGTTTCCGAAAGTTTGTAATGCCGAATAACGTAATAACGAAATATCAAAGCCACGAATAATTTTACACCGAAAGTTTGCTACAACGAATAACGCAATAACAAATGCATGCCATGCCGAAACTCGCCATACCTTTAAAACATAACCACGAAATAATATGCTACAACTATCTGGGGGCCTAAAAGCGCCGTTATTATTGAAGAATATTCGTAAAACGGAGAGTTATGGTGGATTCATATTCCAGTTCATTATAAGCGTGAATAGATATTTGTTCAATATTATTGGTTTTCCCTAATAATCCATAAAATGACTTAGACAGAAACCACTCCAGATGACAAAAAGAGGCGAAACAAGCGTGTCAATACTACTAAATACAACTCGGGTGCGCAGTTTCTCTAATAGGTACCCGCCCCATCAGGGAGGACCGTTGGCGTTGTTCACGCCTAGGGCACAAAGGAATTTAGTGAGAAAATCTGCATTTAATTATGTACTAAACAAAACAAATTAAAGTTTTGTGAGTACCTAACTTGTCATGGTAAATTTCCACTAAAAAGGGTAAAATAAAAAGATAATTTAAAAAATATATAAAACCGCCTTCACGGTCCTAACTTACACTAAAAAGTTACAAATAAAATATAAATCTAGCTGAAAGCATATAAATTTAATATGGCTATTAATATTCCTACTTTACATAAATTGTAACATCATATAAACATGTGTAGACAGTTAGATAATCATCTTATCTTCTTTTCTTATTTCAACTAATCCAGACACAGTACCACTGCTGGGCAAAGGCTCCTTTTCTCTCCCCCTTTTCTTCCACTTCTCCCTATCTTGAGTTGCCTACCTTCTGACCAGTTTTACAAGTAGCTGCCAAGCTCGTCCCGCGGTAGTCCTCGTCTGCGCCTATTGGACGATGGGTTACAGACCGTGGTTTCTTTTGACCTATATCTGTGGGTGTTAAGGTCATCGAATTATCGTCATGTTTATGCAAATATTTACAGCAGTTTGAGGTATTCCATTATTATAAATTAGGAAAAATGTGGTAATATTATACCATTCAAAAATTCCCATCTAATCAATGACGCATGTTAAAAATCCATGCGGAAAACCAAGTCCTGTAACTACACCATAATTAGTGTACTAATTTCCTGAACCAACTCGTGGTGAATTAGTATAAATAAAAAGGAAGCCTTGGTCTCGCTAATCATCAGTTCAAACTAGATTCTGCTCAAACACACCAGTAACGTTCTGCACAAACAAGTACCATTTTCAACGAACATGGCAATGAAACTGAGCACAGATTGTTCATCCTAACCGCTGAATTTTTATTCATTGGTAAGAATATTATTCTATTGTTTAAATAATTTTAATAACATTGTTAATTTCAAAACTTTTTTTTATCTACTTATTCTTTAATTTTTTAATATATTTTTGCACTTATTTTTAAAATAATCCCTTGTGGATAAATGGATTAATTAGGTTATGCATCACGGAGGACGGAAAAGAGTTGTGCATGCAATACATACGATTTATTTTTCAAAACTATTGTTACTGAAATCGACTTCATTATATTTTTAAACTAGCTTTCCGGCCGCGGCAACGCCCACGTTGTATTTTGACTTTTCCGTGCAGTTTCCCGATGAGACATTTTCCCTCGGTGAAGACTATCTAAGATGTTGACCGGGAATAAATATAATTTACCAACGTGCAAAATTTCATACAAATCTGTCCAACAGTTTCGGAGATTAGCCCGTACAAACAGAGAATTAAAAAATTTGGATATTGTTCAATGTCACTTGTTTCTTACATCTCCTTGCCTCGATTTTTGGCATCTTTTTTCTATGTACAGATTTTCGACGTTTACAGTTTTATTATACAGAATAGAGACAATTAATAAAGCCAGCATTTATCAAAATTTCGTGTTGCAGATGGCTTTAAGTTGGACTACACACCCATCCCCTCTTCGAACGGCTCGTACAAGTACCACCCGGACCCGGCCGACTGGTCTGCTGCGAGGATCATCTGTCACTCTGAAGGGGCTTCCCTCTTCCATCCTGAACACGAGAAGGAACTAGTGGTGGTCCAGCACGCGCTGGGGTTGGGGAGGGACGGTGACCACTATATATTCACCGGGATATCTGAGTTAGATACTCAAGGCGATTACCGGACTGTAGACGGTGAGTTTATTTTCAAGATTTGGCAACATTTTAAGTAGGTACGACGGTTGTCATGTTTAGCCTAACATTATATGAGTACTTGTAACTAGCCACTTTTTCTGTGAATATACTGATAAAAGACATGTCTAAAAATAAATTAACTAAAAATCCAGACGCGGGAAAGGGTTCTGCAGCACGATATTCTAGTTTGATGCAGCCTGTCCCATAGAAACCACGCTTAAACTGTATTAAAGGCCGCATATAAGCTTGTTACGCCCGCGGCGCGCCCAGGACTTAGGCGCGCCTGCAGAGCGTCATTACTAAGGGCGTCGAATAGAAACGCAGTTTGCACAGCACAGAACTTTTAATAATGGAGTAACGACTCAATTTATAATATTGTAACAGTTTTAAAGTTTAGGAAAATATAAAAATACATAAGGAAAATGGCCATGATGCGAGGTTGACGCCAGAAGGAAGAATGAAAATAAAAATGGATGATTTGACGGATGATTGTCGAATGAATTACAAAGTTAAATATTCATATTTAGTAGAAGAAATGGTAAATGAGATGAGAAATGAGGTAGGAACGAAGTAGGAACGAGGTGACATACAAGACACCTCGTTACAAGCTCAGATAACCCGAAGCCCACTTCCCCGCGTGTTTTGCTTCGCTCCTTACGATGCTTGTTTCGTGCCAGGGCGTCCTGTCGGAGACGTGTTCAGCAAATGGGACGTGGGAGAGCCGTCCTCGCGGCTGAGTCACCAGTTCCACTGCGGGCTGCTATACCTGAAGCGGCGTGTGCTCCTCTCATACAACTGCCAGGCCGCCATGCCCTACATCTGCAAGCGGCGCGTCCCCAGCGGCGGGGAGAAGATATCTCATCCACTAGTCACCGGGGAACAAGAACCCAAATGTAAGCCATTCATTTAACATCTTACCACTTATTGATTACTAGCTATGCAACCCGCGGCTCCGCCCACGTTAATAGGTAGAAGGAAGTCTATGTACTTCATTAAGGTCAATTTTATCTCTGTTACAAGTTTCTTCAAAAGCGGTATAGTGATTTTGACGTGAAAGCTAACAAACTGGCAGTTACTTTCGCATTTATAAATATTAATAGAGATTTAACTTTGGTAAGTAACTGTAAATTTATTTATTTCAGACTTGGTTACATAGTAAAATGTGTTCATATTCATTAGTAGAATAATTCTAATAACGCCCTACATCTAGTCTTTCATATAATATATATTATAATTCTCACAGAGGTCAAGCTTTGCGATAATTTCATTTAGATAAGAGTTGTTAAATCGAAGCATATTGGCACTTTGTGACCCGTACTTGTACATTGAGATTTGTATTATATTAGGATTTTTTCCGGAACAATAAGAGCTTATCTTTTCCCTATTTCTTTTTTTAAATAAGCGTGTACAATGACGTCTGACGTATTACTAGGGCCGTTGCTTTGT
>CAOKYR010000045.1:59493-101487 GCA_948473455.1 Teleiodes luculella | reverse complement strand
AAAGCAATCCATTTAGAAACAAAAAAGTTCAAAATGGCGGCCATTTTTTTCAATTTTGACCTCATAATCGTCATCGAACACCACTGGGGACCCTAGATATCAATTTCGAAAGCAATCCGTTCACAAACAAAAAAGTTCAAATTGGCAGCCATTTTTTTCAATTTTGACCTCAGAATCGTCATTGGACACCACTGCGGACCCTAGATATCAATTTTGAAAGCAATCCATTTAGAAACAAAAAAGTTTAAAATAACGGCATTTTTTTTTCAATTTTCACCTCAGAATCGTGATCGGACACCACTGGGGACCCTAGATATCAATTTTAATAGCAATCCGTTCAGAAACAAATGGCGGTCATTTTTTTCCTATTTAGGCCTCAGATTGGTCATCGGACAGCACTGGGGACCCTAGATGCCCTAGATATCGATTTACAAGAAGATCCACAAATGTTTACGAGTATAATCAAGAGCACGTTAAGGTGAGTACTTTGGATTTTGCACTGTTCTTATCTCCGTCGAATAAGGAAGAAAATCGCGGTTTAAAACTGAAAGATCGCGGTGGAACTGACTGAAATTTAGTTTTGAATTACCGAGTTACTCAAAGGAATTTCTGTGCCAATTCGAATTACTTTTAAAATATTTTTTTATAAAATATTTTAATTTAATTGCAATTCAAGGTAACGAATTACAAATTACTCAAAGTAATTTCAGTGCCAAGTTTCATCAAAACTTTCCACCCCACAGGTCCGCTATTCCCGTAGGAATGAGGTATTTCCCCGCGGTAAAAGATAGCCTATGTCCTTCCTGAGGTCTATTCTATCTCTGTACCAAGTTTCATCAAAATAATCTGCCCACGCTACAATTTTTCCCGTGGGAATGAGGTATTTTCCCGCGGTAAAAGATAGCCTATATTTATCCCCTACGTCCGTTCTATCTCTGTGCCAAGTTTCATCAAAACTTTACTCCTGTGCTACCATTTTTCCCGTAGGAATAAGGTATTTTCCCGCAGTAAAACGAAGCTTTTGTCCTTTCCCAAGGTCTATTCTGTTTCTGCACCAAGTTTCATCAAAATCAGTTCAGTGGTTTTGGCGTGAAAGCGTAACAAATAGACTGACAGAGTTACGTTTGCATAAATTTATAATATTAATAGGGATAATTCAGTGCAGAAGTGGCCAATTAATTTCTTCAGATACCTTTTTAAAGAGTGTAGTAGGCTATTTTTTAAATTAAACCATGCTTTTCGTATATATTCATATGTTTATTGCAACAATAGACACTTGAATTACGATTATTCGTTAATTTTAGCTTTCACCCACCTTTTTGGGTTTTAACCCGGGTAAAAATGGATTAAAATGGGTTAAAACTCTCATGAGGGTTAAAACCCGGGTCGTTGCCCATCTATGCATGCACGCCATCTATTTGGGTCAATAGAACCTTTTTTTTCTTAAATGCCATCTTAAAAATTCCTCATTGGAACTGGATGGAAGCCTAAAATGGATTCAAATTATCGGATCGTACATTATCAGTTCGGGCAGATATTGTACGGCCAGAAAAGCGCAGCCCGCCCTCCGCATTCCGCATCGTATAATTCGAATATGTCAGTCCCAACCCGTGGTTCACATGTCATCATTTTCATCAATTATTATGTACATGAAATATCGGGCCGGAATTTATCAGGGGTGTGCAAACTCGGGCCATGAATTATCTGGTCGTACATTATTGCTGCACGCGCGAAAAGCCGAAACCACCCGAAACTACTAATAAATAATAATAATATTTATTTATCTTGTCGGTCGGTCGTATTTATTGTTGAAATCAAACACTTTTGATTACATAGGTACCTATTTATTATCTTCATCGTTAAAGTGATATGGAGTCCCAAGTAATATCCACGTTTTTTACTAAGGAAACCAATAATGCAGAACTTGGATCAGTATCAAAGCCACCTGCAAAGGAGGCTAACGAGATCTATGAAAACTTCCTTCATCTTATTGATGAATTAAATGTTACTTTGGAAGATCTTAAATTGCCATCAGAAGTTAAGTGTGTTTACAACCCAACCATCTATGCGAGGCGTACATTTGAGATGTACATCCAAAGGTACTGTAGCACAAAAAAGCCAATAATGTATTTTGGTATGAACCCGGGACCGTGGGGAATGTCGCAGACAGGAGTAAGTGTAATCAATCAATATTTATAATACCATCAAAATAGTAGATGTTTTAGTTAGTACCTAGTTAGTTCAGTACCCAACCCGCCTGTCTGTAGTATAGGATTCACAATTTTAAAATCTAGAATAGAATAATTAATTATTATATACTAGAGACCTGTACGGGCTTCGTACAGGTACAATGCTGATACTAAATATACTACAGAATGTATTTTCTTTTTAAACCTGTAATATCTTCAAAAATATTCATATTAGTTAATGCTGGAAAGGGCCATAATCATCTATCCATGCACGATGTGTAAGGTACTTAATTGGATAAAGATTAATGCTGTATTTCTTAAAATCACTTTGTAAATAATAAAGTAATAACTGTTATTGTGGGTTATCCTTAAGAGATAGAGACATATACCACCGTGGACTTTTTTGTAGACCTTTTTAAGGTGTACAAAGAGTTTAAGGTGCATGATTTGAGAGAGATACAAATTAACCATCTAAATAATTTAACTACATTTAGTATAACAATTTTCTATTAAATGATTGTAGGTGCCCTTTGGAGAAATAACTTCAGTGAGGGACTGGCTTGATATCAAAGGGCCTGTAGACAAGCCTCCTAATGAAATTAAAGAAAGACCTGTCAATGGGTTTAACTGCACTAGAACAGAGGTAATGTTTAATTTAGTACTTTTTAAAACAATTCTTTGAGGCATATTTCTTGTACAACAAGTATCAAATTCACAATTTTATTTTAATGACAGAATGCTGAAAAGAAATATATATAAATTAGAACAGCCTAACACAAATCAATCAAGTTAAAGTGGAATGGATGATATAGTTAAACATATGTGTTAAAAATATGAAAGAGCAAATTAATTTATTACATATTGAAAATATAAATTCAAACAGTAGCTTTACAATACAATACAAATATTACTTACTCTACTCTAGTGAGCTTTACTCTAAATTACTTAAATATAAAAAAACTATGAAAGGCCTGTAAGGGTGCTCCCTCACCGGGAGCATTCGCGTGTAATGTAACATTATAGATTCGTCTTTGAGCATTACATTACAATAATACCTCCCTGACTGACGAGCATTCGCGTGTAATGTAACATTATAGATTCGTCTTTGAGCATTACATTACAATAATACCTCCCTGACTGACGAGCATTCGCGTGTAATGTAACATTATAGATTCGACTTTGAGCATTTCATAGCGGCGGGGGGCTAGGGGAAGTGAAGCGCATTGATGTTACAAGTTGTATCAAGATATTACACATTGTATCATTACAAGGTGCGCATTGTAATGCTCGGTTCTCCTCCTTCACTGGTGTATGCTCGTTTTGTATCATTACAAGGTGCGCATTGTAATGCTCGGTTCTCCTCCTTCACTGATGTAATGCTCAAATCTGTAACGTTACATTACACGCGAATGCTCCCGGTGAGGGAGCACCTTAAGGTTAATGTATTGCTGCCCATTCTCATGGTTGTTGCTAACTATTATCTTGTATTGTAACAATATTTAAAAATACATAAGATAGCCTAATTTATTTTTCTCTCTAATTGCGTTTGTTATCCACAGGTCAGTGGGAAAAGATTCTGGGGGCTTTTTAAAAACCTAAGTGGGACTCCCGAAAAATTCTTCCAAACTAGCTTTGTTTACAATTATATACCAGTACAATGGATGAAAGCAAATGGCTGTAACCTTACACCTGGAGACTTTAGTGTAGGTTGAATTTTTAAGTAGTACAAGAAAAATTATTTTAACTACTTGATACAAAGAGTATTTAGGGTTCCATACCTCAAAAAGAAAAAACGGAACCCTTATAGGATCACTTTGTTGTCTGTCTGTCAACAAGACCCTTTTTGTCAGGAATAGCCATGATAAAAATAATCAAATTTCTAAGGTACAGGTACAACCGTCTATCCATATACTTTAAAACTCGCAAGAGAATCAAAACCCGTAACTTTTACTTATATACCTAGATACCTACAGTTTTGTACGGAACCCTCGATGCGCAAGTCTGACTCGCACTTGGCCGGTTTTCTCTATCCTTATAATATTAATAATAATAATATATATATTAATATTATAAATGTGAAAGCGTGGATGTTTGTTACCTTTTCACGCAAAAACTACTTGACGAATCATCATGAAACTTTGTACACATATCCTGGGAGGTACTAGAAGTAACATAGGGTACATTTTATTTAAAAAAAAATATTAAAAAAAAAAAAACGCGGGCGGAGCCGCGGGGCGGAAAGCTAGTAATATAATAAAACTTGTAGAGGTCAAATGGCTTTACATAGAAAAATAATTATAATGTCTAAATCAGGGGGAATAGAAAAAATCCAGTTTTTTTTTTGTTTTTCTCTGTTAGTACGGCCTAACCCCCGACTCCGCTGAACCGATTTAAATAAAATTTTGCATGGTGACAACATCTGAAATACTTTTTTTTTACCACCGGAAAATATCTCAGACTGTTACCTTATGTTTTTTCTTGTCGCAATAGGGCTCTCACTCAATCAGATCGTAAGTGTTCGTGCGATGGTGCGAGCTCGCAGAAAGTTGCGATGCGATGCGAATTCGCAGTTATGTGTGAGAACCCTAACTGCGGTTGTCCCTAAGGCTAGGTGAACAGATAAAATGTAAGTAACGAAATTAACATTAATTATTACATTTCATTTGCAGTCATCAAAAATGAATGAGCTTTACAATATTTGCGACCCAATCTTCACCAAAGTGCTCGAACTTTATGAAGTTACTACAGTAGTTGCCATTGGAAAATTTTGTGAAACCAGGGCGAAAAAAGCAATTCAGAAATACCTTCCTGGTAGATCAATCAAGGTATGTTGTATACAAAATTTATATTCTTTAAAACAAGATGAGAGGCTAGGAAGGTGGCTATTGAAGGTAAACAATTGATGAAATTGGAAGACATTGTACTGGCAACACAGTTACATAGGTAAATCCATGGTCCAAGAAAACAAGGTCTTGCAAATAGACCACGTGACTGACACAAGCCTACGTCATTTTGCGCTGTTCATCCTTGTCTATTACTCGTACACGCATTCGACAAGGATGAATAGGCAAAATGACGTAGACGCGTGTCAGTCACGTGGTCTATTTGCAAGACCTTGTTTTCTTGGACCATGGGTAAATCCATAAAAGTGATACATTTCGGGGCTGCCACGATTTTTTTTTTTCAAATTTGCTGCGTTTTTTCTTTGTCTACTTTTAATAGCCAAACCCTAAGTCGAGTATTTACACAAAATAGTGTAGTCCTTATAGAATAATCACTTAGCAACAAATAAATAGCAACACTAGCACCGGGTCGTTTTAAAGTGCAATAATAATTCAGATCGCATCGCATCGCCCATGGTACTAAGAAAACAAGGTCTAACCGTTACACCACGTGACTGACACAAGCCTACGTCATTTTGCGCTGTTCATCTTTGTATATTACGCGCATTCCACAAGGATGAATAGGCAAAATGGCGTAGAAATGACGTAGGCTCGTGTCAGTCACGTGGTCTAATGGTTAGACCTTGTTTTCTTAGACCATGGCATCGCCTAAGAATCTCTAATCGTTTTGTAACATCTTAAAAATGCACACGCACGACGCCATGGTCTAACAAGGCCTTGCATTCAGACCACGTGACTTGACACAAGCAGAGATGGGCAGTAGTTTTTTTCCGTTTAATTCCGCCCGGGTTAAAACCCAAACGACCCAATTTAATCCACTATCTACTTTTTGGTGGGCGAAAACTCTGAAACGTGAAAAGAAAGAAAAATACAATAGAATTTGTTAATTTATGATAATTAGTCACACATATAAACTCGGCATCAGTATAACGCCGCTTCAAATTGAAAAGTTTAATGTTAAAAGGAGACGTATAAAAGTGGTTTTTTATTCGGCCAAAAATTTTTATTTATTTTTCTACCATACAATATTCGAATCAATTTATTAAAAAAACGGAGGATCCATTATTATTTTTAAGTGATCCTATTAATCGTAATAATATACCCTTTTATCCTATATGCGTAGAATACCCGTTCGTTTTTTTGAAATAATTTAAAACCACCTTCCATACAAATACATCTCCTATAATTTAAACTAAAACATTATTATTTCAGATCATCTATATGCCGCATCCAAGTCCTAGGTCGGTAAATAATAACAACTGGGATGTAAAAGCTGTGGAACTACTGAAAACACATAATCTGTTGCAATATTACCAAAGTTCTCCTACTGACTAACCTGCCAATCCTGCCATGATATTCATTCATCAGACTGAATAAACCACTTTATTGCCTAGCCTCTGTTGCTGAATGTGGTTAATAAGGAGAGACAGGAAAACTGTTTCCAGTTTAGAGGGCATATTTCCACAACTCGACGTCTGATGCGCTTTTTTTGCGTATGGGTGGGATTGCTTGCTACTCGAGCCACCCTATCTCCTCGACAAACCTCAGCAGGCATTCGACCTTGCAGAGGTTCTTCTTGACATCGTCTAATTCTAATAAAATCAAACAATCAAGATGATTTGTACTACGGAACATGTTAGCATGTTATACCACCGTAAAAAGGTATATTTTCTCAATTTTTGATTTGATATGTAGTGTGAATTTGATTAGCCTTGGGCTAGAGTTATCGTGATTTGATTGCATAGCAATGCGAAATGCTGATGACAACGTCGACAACCGAAGACATATTCACTGAGCATATAATCACTACGTTATAGACATATTCTTATAACTCACTGAAGTGAAAACGATATTTTTCTAAACTGGGTTAAAGAAAAAAAAAACTGAAGACAACGGCTGCATGACGTCTGACTTTGCCTATTCTCAAAAGAAATAAATGAATAAAAAAAAGACAAACAAAACAGAGTTGATATTGAAAACGTGCGTTTTTTGTGCCAGCCAGCAATGTTAGTGTATAATTAATAAATTAACCATTAATTTGAAGCCCTCCATACCTACTAAAAAAAAGACACTATAAATACGAAATAAAGAAGAAGAAGAATACGAAATACAATTTATAACCTCGCTTTGTGCCAGCCAACGTGAACAAGAGGCTGTCAGCATCATAATATTAAAGAAGGTAATAAAACCTGTAAACATGTATAAATATATTTAAAGTTAGCAGTCGCAAGTCTTGGCCAAGTTATCGCACAATGGAGGAATTCATGAAAAGAGCACTTGAATTGGCTAAAGAAGCCTTGGCTGCTCAGGAAGTTCCAGTTGGATGTGTTTTCATTCATAATGGTGTCATCGTTGCTGAATCAAGAAATAGTGTAAATATTACTCGAAACGCAACGCGACACGCTGAATTAAATTGTGTTGATAGTGTACTTAAATACTGTGAAATAAATAATGTTGATTACCAGACTTATTTCAAAGATGTTAGTGTATATGTCACTGTAGAGCCCTGTATCATGTGTGCTGCAACTCTCAATAACTTAAATGTGAAGGAGGTGGTTTACGGTTGTGCTAATGACAGATTTGGAGGAGCTACAGTGTTAGATGTAAGCAAATTCTATAAACATAGTTATGTTTTGATTGGTAATATATTAGCTGATGAAGCAATGACTTTGTTGAAGCAGTTTTACAAAGGAATCAATCCAAACGCACCTGAATCAAAAGTAAAAAGAAAAGGTCAGTTGGTTGAAAATTAATTATTCTCAGGGTCATTATAATTTGTAATGGTATACATAATACAATATAATAAAAACTTACAGTGTATGCTATGTCTAATTACATTTATGTACCTAGAAAATGACTGGGCCAAAACACATTACCTGTAAAATACTCTTCTGTGATTAAAGAACAAGAAAAAATAGCTTCCAAATGGCTCTAAATTTTAACTTTCATGTGTTGTGACCCTGTAAATATTTAAATATAGGACTACTCTAATATTTATAGAAGTTAAGGGTGATAATAATACATACTCATCACTATTTAGATTTTTTTTGTTCAATTAATAAACAGACGTCAAATCAACAATTTTGCAACCCTACAGCTCATAATTATCTTAACACAACAATTACCACAATAGGTAATATTATTATCTTATTAAAATATTGCAACAATAACAACATCGAAAATAACTTAATAATTGTATTAGGTTTGTAGGAATACTCTGAGATGACTAAGGAATGTTTAGTATATTGCTTACAATAAAATAATTCATAATACCTACACCAATTCTTTATATCAGATATTACCAATTCAGCAGTATATAAAACAGGTGAAAGCTCTTTTTTTATTTTACTATATTGGAAAATAAGCAGATTTTCACAATCTGTATTATTATATATGGCACCAATATTGTCAGGGTTAAGTTAAATAATGTTATGTAAATAAAGAAGTAGGTACTTCTTGTGTTTATTGAATTTGGTATATTTTGGACTTCAGTGTTAACAAGCAACAATAAAATATCTCTATTGTTATAAATACATAATATATTACCAATTTTTTATACATACTATCAACTTAACACTAGGACAAATTCTATATCACTGTAATAATATAAAAGTGAGATCTTAGATATCAGAACCACAAATTTAAAAACTAACCACAAACAAAAATATCCATATTTATGGATATCACAAATAACATTTAGAGATCTCACAATTACATTTCTACAGAAGAGTTCAAATAATTTTGTACAACCACAGGACACTTAACGTCTTAAAAAAATAGGCAAGTAAAACTAAATGCAAAATAATCATACAATGTGCAAAACTTGAATAAATTATTACTATTAAAAATTATGCTGGCTATTTTATTTTATGCAACAGGCTTACTACACTCTAGACCAGTACCTAATTAATATGGAAAATACTGTTATTAAATTATTACTTAGATACCTACTTATAACACATACATACTTAATAATATTTGTTCCTTAAATTTTAATATTTATTCACTAGGATTATGGAAACCATTTACAAGAGAGTAAGTGGATTCTGCTTCTTCAAAATCATTTTGGCCATTATGAGTTTCAACTGGTAAATCACCATTAACTTCAGTTTCTAATTCTTGTTTAGGGCTCATAGTACAGCTGCTGCTGCTGCTGCTACCAGATGAAGTAGAACTGTCACTTTCAGAGTCTTCACTTGACGTGCTTTGTGTCCTTTGTCTTAGACCTTCAATTTCTAGCCTTAGCTGTTCATTGGTTATTTGTAATTCCCGAATTTGGTTTTCTTGTTCTTTTACATGACGCATTATTGTATCAATATTGACATCATCAAGAGTGCTGTCATTAGAAACTGCAGAAGTGTCCCTATCTGTCATCATACTATCTTTGTCAGTTGATGAATCTTTATCAGTAATGTCTTTGTCCTCTTCAGTACATCTAGGTTTTCCTCGATCAGTCCTTTTCATAAGATTATCATACTTTGCTTCAAGTAAGAGATATTCCTGAATAAGTTCATTTTTTGACATATTAGAAAGACGTTCACTTTGAGCATCTTCATAAACACTTGAAAATTCTTTAGTCAAATACTCTTCTTCATCTTCAGGTAAAGAATAGAAATAGTTGTCTTCCGAATCTACACTGAAACTTGAATCACGTGTGCGGCCTGGTGTCTTTGCAAAGTTGTTATCTGGTTCTGGTTTATGTATTTCCATTAAAAATTGATTGTTATTGAAAGGTGCGTGAGTTTTATTTAAAACAATTTTTCTGAAACGGTTATTTCTTTTTGTTTTATCATTTTTTCTTCGATCTTGCCATGGAGCTTTTATGAATGGTTTCAAAATTTTGCGCTTGGACTTCCCGCGTCTTCTCTTCTTTTTGCTGTTCGCTTCCAGTTTTAGATTCGGCACTTCCACAACAGATGGCACTGGATCCAAAGAAGGAGGTCGCGTCTGATCGCCATCTTTATTTTCAACTATATTTACATCCATTATTTATTATTGACAAAGATACTCCCCAAGCTTAAAAGCTATTAGTAATATTAGAACTAAACACTTCAACTTGGTGTTCAGTTTAGTCTTGAAAATTTTTAACAAAGATTTTTACCACAATACACGCAAACAACACCGAGTCCAACACTTCACAATAAAGATTCCGCCATCTTTCTTTTCGCTTGATGCTAATTGCCTGATTGCTGTCTGTCTGTTTTTTTTTTCTGTCTGCAGTGTTGCCAGGCCCGACTTTGAGAAATCGCCCAAAACCACGGACGATAGAAAATATAGTCTGTCGCGAATAAATGTGGGACGGGAGATTATTGGGAACTTTTAAAACTCGTTACTGGCTGCACTGTCATTAATTTACAGTTTAAATAGTTTAAGTAATTTATTGGTACCTACTTAAAACCTTATGACAATCTCCCATGTAAACAAAACACATTTATTCGACAGACTATACTCACTTACATACACTACACCACAGAATAAATCTTACACGCGCATGCACGCAACGCAGCAACGCAAGTTAGGGTGGGGCCACACGAGCGTAATTTTGTGAGTCGTGAGCCGCCGAAATTCAGTCGCGCAAATTCTGCCGGCAGAAATTCAGTCGGGACCGCCACACGAGCTCAATTTTTTCGGTCGGTTGTAGGGGGTGATTGTATAGTAAACAATATCGATAACGATCCGCGGGAAATATTACACTATTATGCTTTACAATTTATTTAGCCACGATGTTGCCTCGGCGTAAAATAGGCTGCCGCATGCAACAAATGCCGCAAGTAACATAAAAATAAAATTTGTAGCATATCATCATATCATCAGATTTAACTTGCGAAAAGTGTTGCCCCGGCGTGTTGCCCTGGCTTTTGCTAATATATTTGTTTATTAATTATGTGGCATGCGACAACTGTTGCATGTTGTTGCCCCGGCGTAAATTGGGCTAAAAATCTTATTTAGGAATTTTTGGAAAAGAACGTGTTGTGCTCCCAAAATCGATATCTGGGGTCCCCAGTGGACTCCGATGACGAATCTGACATCAGAATTGCAAAAAATGACCGCCATTTTGAACGTTTTTGTTTCTGGTCCGATTGCTTTCAAAATCGATATCTGGGGTCCCCAGTGGACTCCGATGACGAATCTGACATCAAAATTAGAAAAAATGGCCGCCATTTTGAACTTTTTTGTTACTGGTCCGATTGCTTCCAAAATCGATATCTGGGGTCCCCAGTGGACTCCGATGACGAATCTGACATCAAAATTGGAAAAAATGGCCGCCATTTTGAACTTTTTTGTTTCTGGTCCGATTGCTTCCAAAATCGATATCTGGGTCCCCTGGAAACCCCATTTTTTTCAATTTTGATGTCAGATTCGTCATCGGAGTCCACTGGGGACCCCAGATATCGATTTTGGAAGCAATCGGACCAGAAACAAAAAAGTTCAAAAAAGCGGACATTTTTTGAAATTCTCATGTCAGATTCGTCATTGGAGTTCACTGGGGACCCCAGATATCGATTTTGGAAGCAATCGGACCAGAAACAAAAAAGTTCAAAATGGCGGCCATTTTTTGCAATTTAGATGTCAGTTTCGTTATTGGAGTCCACTGGGGACCCCAGATATCGATTTTGGAAGCAATCGGACCAGAAACAAAAAAGTTCAAAATGGCGGCCATTTTTTCCAATTTTGATGTCAGATTCGTCATCGGAGTCCACTGGGAACCCCAGATATCGATTTTGAAAGCAATCGGACCAGAAACAAAAAAGTTCAAAAAAGCGGACATTTTTTGAAATTCTCATGTCAGATTCGTCATTGGAGTTCACTGGGGACCCCAGATATCGATTTTGGAAGCAATCGGACCAGAAACAAAAAAGTTCAAAATGGCGGCCATTTTTTGCAATTTAGATGTCAGTTTCGTTATTGGAGTCCACTGGGGACCCCAGATATCGATTTTGGAAGCAATCGGACCAGGAACAAAAAAGTTCAAAATGGCGGCCATTTTTTCCAATTTTGATGTCAGATTCGTCATCGGAGTCCACTGGGAACCCCAGATATCGATTTTGAAAGCAATCGGACCAGAAACAAAAAAGTTCAAAATGGCGGCCATTTTTTGCAATTCTCATGTCAGATTCGTCATCGGAGTCCACTGGGGACCCCAGATATCGATTTTGGAAGCAATCGGAACAGAAACAAAAAAGTTCAAAATGGCGGCAACTTTTTGCAAATCAGATGTCAGATTCGTCATCGGAGTCCACTGGGGACCCCAGATATCGATTTTGGAAGCAATCGGACCAGAAACAAAAAAAAACTATCTACCACGAGAATTCGTATAAACTAAAAAAAAAACTAAACCCAAGCCATCGTTAAACCAACTATCGATATTGGCAACACTAGTCTATTCCCTCGCCCCCCTCTGCCCGCTCCACCCGACCGGCAGAATTCTGCCGGTCATAACGTGTGTGAGCCGGCAGACGACTGAAAATTTGAGTCCGTGTGAATGAAACAGGGGTTTTGTATGAAACCGAACGCGGCAGAATTTACGCGACCGAATTTCTGCCGCTCACGACTCACAAAATTACGCTCGTGTGGCCTCACCCTTACTGGTTGATCGGTTGCGCCAATCCTGACTGACTACCCGTTACTACACGGGTCAATAAGTAACTTTTTTATATTTCTTGTTGTAAAAATTAAAAATATAATTCTTAAAATTAAGTATCGACAACATATATAGTATAGTATAGTATAGGAGACATACACCCACATCCACAAGCTAGGAGCGGGAGAGTCGGTTCACCGGGCTGGTTAGTGATATAGTGCAGCGCGGCGGCCGCTGCTTGATACCTGTGTTCGCACTGGGACGCGCGCAGGAGCTGCTGCTCATATTGGGTAAGCTATTTGTTATATATATAGTATAGTATAGTATAGGAGACATACACCCACATCCACAAGCTAGGAGCGGGAGAGTCGGTTCACCGGGCTGGTTAGTGATATAGTGCAGCGCGGCGGCCGCTGCTTGATACCTGTGTTCGCACTGGGACGCGCGCAGGAGCTGCTGCTCATATTGGGTAAGCTATTTGTTATATATATAGTATAGTATAGTATAGGAGACATACACCCACATCCACAAGCTAGGAGCGGGAGAGTCGGTTCACCGGGCTGGTTAGTGATATAGTGCAGCGCGGCGGCCGCTGCTTGATACCTGTGTTCGCACTGGGACGCGCGCAGGAGCTGCTGCTCATATTGGGTAAGCTATTTGTTATATATATAGTATAGTATAGTATAGGAGACATACACCCACATCCACAAGCTAGGAGCGGGAGAGTCGGTTCACCGGGCTGGTTAGTGATATAGTGCAGCGCGGCGGCCGCTGCTTGATACCTGTGTTCGCACTGGGACGCGCGCAGGAGCTGCTGCTCATATTGGGTAAGCTATTTGTTATATATATAGTATAGTATAGTATAGGAGACATACACCCACATCCACAAGCTAGGAGCGGGAGAGACACAACCAGTGTTACAAGTGTTACTTTATTACTTACCAGCCTGCGTACATTGAAGTGCTATGACAAGATTTCATCCCACATGTACCATACTCGTTTGTCTGTCCGTCCTCCGAAACTACTGAATTGTTTGAATTAATAGTTTTCCGTACATAACTAAAAAGGTGAAAATAAAATGAAATCGAATGGAGTTTCTTTTTTAGAATTTTCATTGAGTTTCACATCCATCCATCCTCATATTCTTGATTATGTATTTTTTATATCATGAATACTCACTCACTATAACTTTCAGACGAATACTGGTCCCTCCACCCGGAATTACAAGACATCCCCATATACTACGCGTCATCCCTCGCCAAGAAATGTATGGCGGTATATCAGACGTATGTAAATGCCATGAACGACCGCATCCGCAGGCAGATAGCAGTCAACAACCCGTTCGTCTTTAGGCACATATCCAATTTGAAGGTAAGATATTCTTATATACTTCTTTTTCCAAAAGTCAAAAACTCGTAAGTCAAACGTTTTTTTATTCGAAGTAAAATTTTACAAATCACTTTTCGACGTCAAAATTTAATGAAGTTATTAACTTTTGCTCAAACCAAGGCTAGCTCTCGTCTCGCACTAATGAAGAATAAACTCTCCCTTCAGGTAACAATTACCCTTCAGGTAACAACGCCCGCACCCGCCGGCGGGGGCGCGGCCAGAACCAAAATAAAAATTGATAATCAGAGACGGAGCCCTTCAGGCGTCGTCTCCTTCACGATGTTTTTCAGTATCAACGCGCTAGGCCGTGGTCCGAGGCTATATGACTTTTTTTTGGGGTAGAGTCTTAGAGATAGAGCTCCCCCGCAAGTCCGGTGAAGCTTGATCCGTCGTACTTCTTCGACACAATCATAGGTCAATTAAAGAAAGAAAAAAAAGGAAAAACTCTTAAAAATTTAAAGAGGCCATGCGATATTAGTTTGAACAGAACTGGCAGGTTCGCGCAATGTGTACGCTGCGGTGGATGAGAACAATAAATCTTCGCCGAATTGTAGATGTAGATTTAGATGTAGGTGACTTTTCTTATTTCAATATACAAGACATTGTTCCTTCCCATATGCTAGACACATATTCTCTATTCCTTCCTATATGTAACACATTTTTCATTCTTATGTACAAGAAAAAAAAAGCAAAAAAAAAAAAAAATATCTCTCACTTCCAAGAGTGCTTAACCCCAAGTTATAAACTAAACTACATTCCCAAATGAAAAGTATTTTCTTTTCCTCTAATCATTCTTTACTCTTAATTCGTAATTGGAATCTTAAAAACATTTCCCAACCTCTCATAGTAAATCCCATTTGCAATAAAAGAAACAATTATGAATTTACAATCTTTAATCAAAAATGTCAGTAAAAAATACACATAATCTAAATCTCAAGTACTTTATAACTATCACTTACTGGCGTTCTCTTCACCAATAGCAAACACATCTATTTCAGGTTTCACTTTGTCATACAAATGTGGGAATGCCCCTTCAGCCTTATACTTCTTCCTCACAACCTCATACAATGTTAGATCAAACATTTCTTCAAATTCCTCTCTAGTCATAAAAATATCTGCGTATAGGAAAGAATATCCGCCAACTTGGCGAGTGAATTCTTCCATCTTACGCATGGCTGCTACAGGGTTGTAGGGCTTTTTCTCTTTAACTCTCCCCGGGACACCGTATACACCCAAATCGTTATAGATTGCGTAGTTAGTACCAGGAACAATATATTTAGGATCCGGACGTCTTAGGTTACTCGACGATGGACCGCGATCTATGACCTTACAAGGGTATACTAGCAAGGGGTATTTTTCGAAGAGTTCTGTAGCTATTTCTATCTGGCGTTCCAATTCGTTGATTGGTAGAACTATATCTTGAAATACTTGCTTTGTAAACGTATACGCTCTTACTCCCGGCGTTGTGGTGAATTTCAAAAATGCTGGTTTGGGAGGCAATAACCAAGCGAAAAAGAATCTAAATAAAGGATTGTTGCCATAAGACAACATATCTTCGACAACCCAAAATATGGCTCGGTTGTGTCTCAACAAATAATCCCTTAAAGGTATCAGCTCGGTATGTTCTCCTTCAATCAAAAACTGTTCTACGTATTTGTAAAACCAAGGTTTGTACCATTTGGAACACTCATTTACTGGAATAAAGGGATCATAGCTTGCGTATTCCCCAGTCATAATTACCGCCTGATCTTTACTAAAAATCGTAGCTTCGATGTAATCTGGAAATATCTTCGGTTCTTTCTGGTTCGCCCCGGATAACGCTCGAAGCATATTACAGTAATTCTTTTGTCCTTCAACTGGAGTGTATGTAAGTTTGATAAAGGGTTTGATTTTGACGATTTTCAAGGTCAAAGCGACTAGGAACCCTAAGCTTCCGTGGCACCAAGGTAACGCGTTGTATAAATCTGAGTGTTCGTTGTCAGCTGTAGCTGTGACTAACGATCCATCGGCTAGGACTACTTCATAACTCACTATGGTTTCGTGGTATAACCCGGCCTTGTGGGAGTGGGTTGACATTCCTGTGCCGAAAGCTAGACCTGGAAATGTAAGTGTGGATTCATATTAATGGGGAAAACAGCAAATAGAGTAAAAATACTATAAGTTGATGTATATCGTTGGTTAAAATTATTGGAAACTAGCTTTCTGTCCCGCAGTACAGTTTTTCCCCTGGGAATGAGGTATTTTCCTGCGGCTAACGGTAGCCTATGTGTTGTTCGGATGTATAAGCTATATTATTGCAAAGTTTCATTAAATCCATTCTGTAGTTTTTGCGTGAAAGAACGTGAACATCCATCCATTGATACATCCATCCTCACAAACTATTGCGTTTTATTTGCTTGTCGTGTGGTAAATTTAACTGTGCATCAAGGAGCCCATTTTGACGACGCGACGATTTACAGTAAAGTTGTAGACATTATTTCAATATTTGATCCAACTTTATACGATTATTGTTATCTACAATTGATTACGATGGCTAAACGTAAGTAAAATCTCATTTTCTGAACTATTTTAATAGCTCTACCACCTCTATTATATTGGGCTATCGTCAAACCAGGAATCTAATATCAGTAGTTGACATTCCCAAGACATAATAAGCCCTTACCTCCCAAAGTAGCATCCACTAGCTCAATAGTAACCGCCAACGAATACCCTTTAGGTATCAGGTAGTCGGTGATATCTCCGATCGTGACCATAGGTTCCACCCTCACTGTCATATTCTCCTCATCGAGCTCGAGTATGTCATATAACGGTATCGGCACTTGGTGGTGTAGATGCTTCTGGAAAAACGTGGTGGAAAGAGACAACCAGTTGGGGCGGGATGTGCATAGGAGACGGCGTTTGTGTGCTGGCAGGTTGTTCCATTTTTGAACCTGGAAGAAGGGATAATGATTGGTTGAAGCAGTCATGCTTTGAATTTAAAGTATTTGATCAGAATTCCAATAATAATAGTAAATTAACCAGTTAATCTGTCACGCAACTTTCAGCTGTGTACTGACTAAGCGAGCAGCCTCGCAAGACCTGACATGGGACCATCAGTAATATACCTTATTCTGTACCTCTCTAATGTAAGACCACAGAAGAAAGATATCCAGTATGTGCACTCCATACAAGAGTTTGCTAAAAACAAATAAGTTTCTCACGCATTTTACCGCTCGCTTGAGATTATGGGGGGGCCTTTGACCAATATGGGACGCCTTCAGGCTTCATGTACCTTGAACATTTTTGGATTTTCGCGGAAAAATGTGTGGAAATGTGTGTTAGTTCATGTACCTTGTTCTGTATCTCCCTGACGGAGGAGTCGTGTTTGTGAGGAGTGCTGTTGAGCTTGGTCCAGCAGGCTCGGATCCTCAGCAGGACGGTGAAGAGGAAGCTGGCGGGGAGGCAGAAGAACGCCACCACCAGCTCCCTATTGTCTTCCAGCCAGGATATCAGCCGCCCTTTGAGGGATTCTGACGGCATCTGAAACATATCGCCATATACGTGTTAGATGATTTATTTGACAAATATAATAATAATAATATTTGGGACATCTCACACACGGCCATATGACCCCAAACTAGGCAGAAAATATAATAATAATAATATGTAAGACATCTCACACACAGCCATCTGACACCAAACTAGGCAGAAAATATCAGCTAGAGTACCTAATATATTTTGCGGGCGCCACTTGTTGGTTTAGTCTTTGTTGCAACTATTTGTTAATACAAAGTACTTATTTTCAATTAAATTTCCGCAATATTTTGGTTTTAAATTGGTAGATATTTTTCTTTGGAGTACATGCAGGTACTTTTTACAGTAGCAAAATAACTTCCTTTTCAGGGGAACCACACGACCTTACATTTTTATAATTTCAACTTTTTCTTCAATTAGTAGACCTCTTTATTAATAATTTATGAAAACACAAAACATAACCTCAAAGCTGCCTTAAATATAAACACTTTACAAAACAGCTTATTCGTATAAAATACACAGAGTTGATTAAAAACTATTTATATTTTACTCACTCTGTCAATACACTTTCGATTCTCAATGTAGACTAGTCTATTCCCGGTAGTCTGATGATAACAAATACTGACCACTATTATCCAACTGTGCTTATTTCTATTTATCATCACTTACACTATATATTGATAGTTTTAATTAGCATTTACAAAAACAATCTTAACTAAAGCAGTATTGGATTGAACTGTGATAAAATTATTTATGTTCTAGTCTAGACGGTCTCGTAATCTTTTATCTAAATAATCTATCGTACATAGGTACCTAATTAATTATTGAAGTAATTATGACGATAATTATTTATTGATTCATTCAGTCATGTTTAGCAGGCAATTTGAGTCAACTATTATGTTTTTGCATTATAATCTTTAAAATGTAGACAGATTTATGGTACGAATGTTACTAGTACATCAAAATATGTAATTTCAATGCCTAATCGATCACCATTCACCAAGGTGTTCTAACCTTACCTGAATAAGAATGAACTTAGTAAGGTTTTAGTAATCTGTGTTGCGTTGGCCTAATGTGAATTGGTCTAACACACTTTGAACCTCAGTTGCCAATGTGGCCGAAGATGAATTCCTCTCCTCTCTATCTTTTCTTTCATACCCTGACATATTTTGAGAATCTAATATTATACAAACGAAGTGATGTAACTATCAAAATTCAATCTAAAGTTAGGCCGTTTTGACGTGAAAACTTGGCAAATTAATAAGTTTAAAAGCGACAAAAATCCAAGCGAAGTTAATTTTATCGTAATACGAGATAAATTTTATCAATAAATTAATGTTTATTTATACATGGTAATGATTGAGACATCCGCTTGTGTGTCACCGGCGGCGTTGATAGTGGTCGGTCCAGCTTTTGGGGGATGTGCGAAGTATAATAATAATTCCTTTAAAAAATGTATTGTAGCAAATAAAGTAATATTAAGATACCTTATTTATAGAGTTGTTCATTCAATTGAGACGAAAGCCCGCATTGGTTTTTAACTTTTGAACTAATTAAATGACAGAATTCTAATTATGAGAGATTTTTTGTTCTCTTTGTCCATACGATGACGGTCTTTTTTTTAAATCGACCTATGCTTGTCGAAAAAGTACGCCCAATCAAGCTTCACCGGACTTGCGGGGGAGTGGAAGACTCTACCCCAAAATATGACTGTCTTATATGTATAATATCTTCTACACACACGCAAGCAAACACAATTTCACATACAGTCTATTTACTTCTTCTTTGCGAGTTACTAGTCTAATTTACTAAAATATAAATTGTATTTCACTCTTAATATTATCCCAAACGCTACATACTAACCACACAACAAGAACTATGAAAACATTCTGCACAAATGTTATGAGACCTTGACCGTTCATACGCTCAATCAATGAGAACAATTTTTAACTTGTTTACAGCTGTAACAATATAACTCTTATCTCTTCGGCAAAAGAGGCATGTAGTTAGTAGATAAGTGCTGTGATACCGGTTGTTACGTATTATATCAGTCTGATTATTGTATAATGTCTATGTTTTGTGGGCTCGGTTTCGATTTGATTTAAATCTTTTTCGTTCTAAATAAATATTGATAAAATTGGCAATATCATAAATTATAAAATGTAAGCAGTATAAATAATATAATAAATAACCCATAATTTATTTCATTTCATTTTTGTATTTATTTGTTAATATTAAATAAAGTTTTACGCAGCCATTTGTAATAATCTATCGTTTTATTGCTGCGTGAGTTGTTTCATTGAAGCAAAAATATATTTGTCGCTATCCGGACCCGAACCTAACCTAACTCTATAATAAAAAGCATGCTGTCCCGTACTCTGTAGGTGTGCAAGAGAAGGACAAAGCAATGACGGAACGTAGAAGAAGTGCTACTACACTACACTTTTTTTTGTCTTGAAAACAACTCGGTTCTTAGTTTCAAGCTCCTCACAGAACAGCCCCCCTAGCATAACTGACATTATTTTGTCGAGCCTATTCTCTTATCCTATTGGAGGATATTTCAATATGGCGGATTTCTCGCAGCTTTTGACAGTTGTGTGAGATAAACACTTGTCATACTATTTGCACTTTATGATACGGGGGCTGGTCCTCACTTCGCTGAGTCGACCAGGGCAAAGAGAAAAAATAATTAAACCGGTTTGGAAATACCTGTTAATATCGTTAGAAAAACCGATTTAATTCCGTTCTTTATCAAAAACCGGGTAACCAGAATGATTCTGGTTTGTTTCATTAAGTTCCAAGTTCGGAATTATATCGGTTTTTCGAACGATATTAACAGGTATTTCAAAACCGGTTCCTATCCCTGTAGTCGACACGCTAAAAAGAAGGCCACAAGATGACTGAGCCATTGTTTGTTTCCAGGGCATAGACCACTTCGATGACATAGGTCCTTGCGTGATCATGGCGTCCCCTGGGATGATGCAGTCGGGGTTGTCGCGGGAACTCTTCGAGTGCTGGTGCACTGATCCTAAGAACGGGGTCATCATTGCTGGTTAGTGCAATACCCTTTTAGAACTAGTCATTTTGTGAGATGTAGAAACTTCGAGTTAATATGGTATTTGACAACATTCAAAATATACGATTGATTGTGGTCATCCTATCAGATAATAGCATAAAAAAGACATATTCCACTTTAATTAAACTAAATAATATCTTATTTTCGCATATCACTACATAGTATAAAATAAAGTCGCTTTCTCCGTCCCTATGTCCCTATGTCCCTATGTCCCTTTGTACGCTTAAATCTTTAAAACTACGCAACGGATTTTGATGCGGTTTTTTTTAATAGATAGAGTGATTCAAGAGGAAGGTTTATATGTATAATACATGCATAATATACTGAAGGATAACCCACAATAACCATTTTCCCGTGCGGAGCCGGGGCGGGTCGCTAGTTACGAAATAAAATACAGTCATTTTTGAAAATGTATCTGTTACGTGAATGCTCTGTGATTGGTTGCAACTCTGGTGACGTCACTGGTTAGTAAACAAAGATTCCTTGACAAGACAACTGTGTGTATATTATGTTTTTTGGAGTGGTAATATTGGATCTTTTAAAAAACTAAATAATCGAATTGGCCCACTTAATTTTATGTGACGACGAGACGAGAATCCGGTGAAAAATGTGATCTGTCTGTAAGAGAAGATGGACAGAAGGATATACGACGCATTTTATAAAATTTTTCGCTTCACGCTAGCTCAGCTAATAAAAACCAAGTGAACAAAAGTTCAATTTTATCATATTACTAACTTTTCGCCCCGCTGCTCCGCCTGCGGCAACAATTTTTCCCGTAGAATGAGGTCTTTTCCCACGTTAAAAGGTAACTTATGTCCTTCCCTAAGGTCTGTTCTCTCTCTGTACCAAGTTTCATAAAATTCGGTTCAGTTGTTTTGTCGTGAGAGAGTAACAAACAGTCAGAAAGAATATTATAGTAAGGATCCTAACACCATGTTTTGTGAGGTAGGTTATTTTCGAAATCCACACAATTAACAAGCATTATTTTTATAAGTATTCATTTAGTTAAGTTTACGGCCCCGTAGTCCGCCTTTAAAGCACAGGGTCGCGAGTTCGAATCCCGCCCAGGGCAAACATTCGTGTGATGAGCACTTGTAAACACAAAGGCAAACGCCTTGTTATTATATATATGTATGTGTTTTTTTATATCAGCTGTCTGACACCCATAGTACAGGCTGTGCCTAGGCAGGGGTCAGATGGCTGTGTAAGAGATGTCCTCACCTTTTCCTCACATAAATACTATTATTTATTTATTGGGCTCAATTCCAGAGTGGCCGTTAAAATGTCTAATTTTAATTAGGTGTCGATAAACCACTTTGCAATTCTACGGGAACTGTCAAATTCAACTGACATCGCTAATTTTAATCTGACGTTCCTTATTTTAGACAATCCATAGACAATCAATTCAACTTAACTTTATCTGGCCAAACGCAATTCTATGTATGCCATTTTTACGCGAAAAATCGCTTAACTCACTAATCTTAGCGGCGATTAAAATGAATATTATGATTAGGTTGTATGGCAAGGATATAACTGGTCTTACCAATCAAAATAACATGGAAAAACAACAACTTGAACTCAACTTAGAAAATTTAGCAAATCACTTAAACCCCGTTAAATTTAGTTGGCTTGGCACCGTAGAATAGCACTTGTGGATATAACTAACTAAAACTAGTTAAATTTTAGACATTTTAATTTTAAGTTATTTAGACGGTGGACGCGTGGAATTGAGACCACTGTCTTTTTATTAAATACTTTTCCAGGTTACTGCGTGGAAGGAACCCTGGCTAAGACGATCCTATCGGAGCCCGAAGAGATCACGTCCATGTCTGGCCAGAAGCTTCCTCTGAAGATGTCGGTAGACTACATCTCCTTCTCGGCTCACACTGACTACCAGCAGACTTCAGAATTCATCAATATCTTGAAACCGCCGCATGTGGTAAGCCCATTGAACAAATTTAGAAAATCCCACAGATGGCGATGCTCTCGCTTTTTTTTGTATTGACCCATGGTCCAAGAAAACAAGGTCTTACAATTAGACCACGTGATTGACACAAGGCTACGTCATTTTGCGCTGTTCATTCTTGTCTATTCTGTCGGCCTCGTAGCCTAGTTGGTAGTACGACTGCCTACGAAGCACAAGGTCGCGGGTTCGAATCCCGCCAAGGGCAAACATTCGTGTGATAAGCACATGTGTTTGCCTTGTGTCTGGATGTTGTATATTTATATATGTAGTATGTACCTATGTATACCAGCTGTCTGACACCCATAGTACAGGCTCTGCTTAGTTCGGGGTCAGATGGCCGTGTGTGAGATGTCCCCATATATATTTATTTATTTATTATTATTTATTACACGCATTCGACAAGGATGAATAGGCAAAATGACATCAGTCACGTGGTCTAATTGTAAGACCTTGTTTTCTTGGAGCATGGTATTGACCTATGCTTGAGTCGCAAAGTGCGACGAATCAAGCTTCACCGGACTTGATAGATGCTCGTGTCAGTCACGTGGTCTAATTGTAAGACCTTGTTTTCTTGGAGCATGGTATTGACCTATGCTTGAGTCGCAAAGTGCGACGAATCAAGCTTCACCGGACTTGATAGATGCTCGTGTCAGTCACGTGGTCTAATTGTAAGACCTTGTTTTCTTGGAGCATGGTATTGACCTATGCTTGAGTCGCAAAGTGCGACGAATCAAGCTTCACCGGACTTGATAGATGCTCGTGTCAGTCACGTGGTCTAATTGTAAGACCTTGTTTTCTTGGAGCATGGTATTGACCTATGCTTGAGTCGCAAAGTGCGACGAATCAAGCTTCACCGGACTTGATAGATGCTCGTGTCAGTCACGTGGTCTAATTGTAAGACCTTGTTTTCTTGGAGCATGGTATTGACCTATGCTTGAGTCGCAAAGTGCGACGAATCAAGCTTCACCGGACTTGATAGATGCTCGTGTCAGTCACGTGGTCTAATTGTAAGACCTTGTTTTCTTGGAGCATGGTATTGACCTATGCTTGAGTCGCAAAGTGCGACGAATCAAGCTTCACCGGACTTGATAGATGCTCGTGTCAGTCACGTGGTCTAATTGTAAGACCTTGTTTTCTTGGAGCATGGTATTGACCTATGCTTGAGTCGCAAAGTGCGACGAATCAAGCTTCACCGGACTTGAAAGATGCTCTTGCATGCACACATTGACGTGACATTTACAGGCCAGTTCAAACAGCATGAAGCAGTACTAAGTCACTGACAAATATTAGAGTGGCCGGCAAGCTTTTTTTATTATTATTTTTTTAATTGACCTATGCTTGTATCGAAAAGTATGACGATTCAAACTTATACGTCATAATATTCAAGCATGGCGGAAGCGGTCTTTGTGTAATCTTCTAATATTGAAAACGGTTTCCATCTTTAACTACTAGCGAGATATAATAAATAAAGTTAATGGCTTCTATATATCCTACAGAACACTGTCTAGTTCCTCGTCGTTTTAGATTTTTCAAATATCTATTAGTTTTCGAGTTATTATTTTTTAAAGGGTGGCTGACTTAGCACCGGTAGGCCCCTTAACAAAACAGAATAAAAAACATACAGACGACCTATTTTATTAACAGGCAATCATTGGAGATCCTTCGTCTAGCAGAGGAGGCATTTCGGATTGAATTTTGACACTAACAAGTTCGATACGTACCTTTTGCGACATAAGCTTAGCTCTGTATGTTCTTTTGCTCCAGGTGTTAGTCCACGGGGAACAGAATGAGATGTCTAGATTGAAAGCAGCGCTGCAACGAGAGCACAGGGGCAAGATAGCGATACACACGCCCAGGAACACACAGCTGCTGTCACTCACCTTCAGGGGAGACAAGACTGCCAAGGTACGTGTAAAATGGATGCCCAAATGAAAGGAGCACACCACAGAACATTTAAAAGAGGTTAGAAAGGCGATGTGGGCGGGGCCGGCGCGCCAAAACTATGAGCAAAACGCTCATACTTCACGCAAAGAAACGATCGCGCTGTCTAACTCACACATAGCTATAAAAATCTACATCAGTGTGCGTGCATGCGTATGATTCGTTTCCATTTGAAATCGCGTGATTGAGCGGCGCTATGATTGGCTAGATTTGAAATTGCAAATATGTGCGTAAACTTCATCTTTATTGAAGTACAGTTGTAGTGGAGGTGAAAGGTGGGGTGGAATCGGCGACACCGGATTTCATACGGACGGCGCATTATAGCCATTCTAACCTCTTTTAAATGTTCTGTGGAGCACACTTTGTTATATTAATTAAATTGTATGATAATGTTAAGTTTAAGTTGACCTAATTGACTGATATTTTCGATAGTGATTGTCATTCATTATTTAAAAACTAATAATTAAAAGGTTTGAATATGTATTAAATTGTATAAAATCATAATTACGTAAAAATATTTTGAAAAGATGCAACGCCTGTGGAGTTTCTTCCGGAGAGTTCTTCTCCACAGAAGACAGCCAAATCGTGAACTCTCCTCGACGTCGAAAAGTGATTTGTAAAATCTTACTTCGAATAAACACATTTTGAATTTTGGGCGAATATTAATTTAACACACGTCTTTATTGTGGATCGATCGGTAGAGAACAGGAAGGCGGCCCCGCAGCCTAGCCCTATATAACAGTATACATCTATTTTATCTATTAGCGACATCTCTCAATACTGTCTCGAACTAGTTTATCAATGATAATGATAATAATAACTTTAAATGTACTTGAATGATTAACAAGCCATCTAGTTCGGTCAGTATCGTCTAGATGGCGCTGTGTTTAACAATACGACTTGATAACGATACCAACTAGTGGAGTAAATAAGACCTAAAATTTAACTATTGTTTCCCCTGCTAAACATAGCTTTATTTTTAAGTAAGGGTTAATACTGTTTACGCTCTGGATTCTGCTTTTGAATGGCTTTTATTTTCTCAGAAAAAACACTGGGCCGCAAAGAAAAAGAGTCGCTGATTAAAAAATATAATATATCTTAAAAAGCGGGTACTTTTGAGCTGACCGAGCTTTATAAAATAAATACTTAATTAAAAAAACTTTTTAAATTGGTTGACTGGATAAAATTAAAAAAAAAAGTTTTCAAGTTTTAATTTTGTCTTTATTTCATAAATCTAAGCCGGGTGCTTATAAAGACATTGAAGATTTTCTAACCTACCATTTTTATTTGCAGTTCAGTGTATAAATAAATAAATATGTAAGGATATCTCACGCACGGCAAACTGCCCCTAAACTAAACTATAAGTCTAGACCATAGATTTGGTGTACTATTTACGACTTCCTGTGTTCCAGGTGATGGGTTCTCTAGCGGTGGAGCCCCCCGAGCCAGGGCGACATCTCCAGGGTATCCTCGTCAAGAGGAACTTCAACTACCACATCCTCGCACCTTCAGATCTCAACAGTAAGTTCAAACTGGACACGCTAAAAATATCAACGCCATTTTGAATAAATAATGAAAATGAATTCTACATATTACGCTCTAACTGAAATTTAAAAATCATGTGTCCTTTTCACGTTCTTAAGAACGAAAAAGGACAGGTGATTGCCAAAATACATTTAGAAACGTCAAACATCGATTTTACGCGTAGTTTAGCAGGCTTTTAAAAACATCCCGACTAAATTAAGCTGAATTTGACAGCTGCGCTGCTTATTTTAAATATCATTCATTCAAAATTAAATTCTTTCATCTCCCATCCTTTTCGATTTCCATATGAATGAAAGAGACCAACAACTTAAATTTAGAGATTTTAGCGGCCACGGCAGAATTGAGCCCATTATCGGCGCCATTTTGAATAACTTGTGCAAGACCATTTAAAGGACACGAAAGTGATCTTAGCGATTAACAGAATCAACAAATAGAACTTTGGTTTTAATTTATACATTGCAGAAGATGGAGCTTTTTAACGAATTAAAGCCTGACCAGGAAAAAAAAAATGTTTTTGTAACAATTTCCGTTATCAAATTAGTTAATTGAAATTGACCGCCCCGTAGCCTAGTTAGTAGTACGTCTGCCTTCGAAGCACAGGGTCGCGGGTTCGAATCTCGCCCAGGGCAAACATTCGTGTGATGAGCACTTGTGTTTGCCCTGTGTCTGGATGTGTATATTAATATATGTATTATGTATGTATATCAGCTGTCTGATACCTATTATAGTACAGGCTCTGCCTAGTTTGGGGTCCGATGGCCGTGTGTGAGCTGTCCCCACGTATTATATTATTATATAATTCTATAACGATGGCGAGTTTGGATATTTCTGTGAAGGCCTTATTTCGTGCGATTTAAATCGATGATCCCTGACGGTTGACCGATGTATAAAAAAACAATCTAAATCTCTTTTCTGTGCTATAAGGGTTTATAATTTTCCAGAGTACACAGAGCTGACGCAATCATCGGTGTCGCAGCGTCAGTCGATCCACTACGCGGGGTCAGTGCCCCTGCTACGTCACGTGGTGATGCAGCTGGCGGGCACGGCCGAGTTCCTCAGCGAGACCAAGTGGCGGCTCTACGGCTGCGTACTGCTCACCGTCGAGAACCAAACCATCACACTAGAGGTGACACACACATATACACAGGCGCATATACACACATATACACGTCACGTGGTGATGCAGCTGGCGGGCACGGCCGAGTTCCTCAGCGAGACCAAGTGGCGGCTCTACGGCTGCGTACTGCTCACCGTCGAGAACCAAACCATCACACTAGAGGTGACACACACATATACACAGGCGCATATACACACATATACACGTCACGTGGTGATGCAGCTGGCGGGCACGGCCGAGTTCCTCAGCGAGACCAAGTGGCGGCTCTACGGCTGCGTACTGCTCACCGTCGAGAACCAAACCATCACACTAGAGGTGACACACACATATACACAGGCGCATATACACACATATACACGTCACGTGGTGATGCAGCTGGCGGGCACGGCCGAGTTCCTATACACACACACATTAGTACTCATCCACACACGTCACTCACACCCCCCTACCTATTTATCCACACACACTCGTACTCATCTACACACACTCGTCTACTCATCCACACACAACCACGCACGTGTCTTTTTTAAACCGATTTCAAAAAAGGAGGTTTCTCAATTCCTTATGCAGCTGCTGGATAGACTACTCTCAAATCTTCCATTCGTACACAAAGATCGCTCCTATGCTGCTAGCATCAATGATCCCTATTTGTTCAATGACTTTAAATTTTAATGAACGTTTGCTTAGTTGTTATTTTTTGTTTGTAGTGGCAAGCCCAGCCGGTGACGGACATGTACGCGGATGCGCTAGTGGCCGCCATCTTGAGTGCCAGCTCGCTGCCCGCGCCCAAACACCTGCCGCTCGCGCCTAAACTAGACAGGATGCACTTCAAGGTAACAACCACTCAAGTACATTTACAACTGTTTGCACTAACCTTGTCTTGACTCTCAGGCACCTATTTCATGGGAGACAGAAGACAGAAGACGAAAGGGACGCAGTTATGCGTTAGAATGACATACAAACACCGCGCTCACTCTTGCGCATAACTGTGTCTCTATCCCCTTCAGCTAATAATTACCCTTCAGGTAACAATGCCCGTACCCGTCGGCGGGGGCGCGGCTAAAACCAAAATCAAAACTAATCAGAGACGGAGCTCCTCAGGCGTCGTCTCTTTAACGATGTGTTTCAGTATCGTTGCGCTAGGCCGTGGTCCGAGGCTCCCTCGAGCCGCTCCTAGACTCGTCGGTACATGACTACTCTGGGGTAGAGCCTTCCGCGAGCCCGCGAGTCCGGTGTAACTTGATTCGTCGTACTTTTTCAATGCAAGCTTAGGTCAATTTAAAAAAAAGACGACGCTCAAAAGACACTTGAAAAATGCTAGTGTGGGGGTCACAATCTTCATGTGACTTTTAAACACTTGTAACACAGTCAGCAGTAGCCAGTAAAGGGAAGGTACGAAAAAGCAAGCTTCAGAGCATTTAAGAAAAATGTGTAATTTGTGGTTTCAGAACGCCCAATATGCTCAGATTGTCCAATGCCCAGAATGTCGTAATTCCCAGAATGTCTAATCATAACATGATAATATGAATATGTAACGAAATTATGTGTATTTTGATGGAACTCGGTTTGGGCAATTTGTTTAACTAAACCTTTATCATACTGTAAAATTGACTAAAATCCAAGATGGCGGCAACAGAGAACTTTTGATGGAGCACTAAAAAACCTACCGGCCATATGCTGTTCGACCATCTCCTACACATATCCCATTCAAAACGGGATATTAAAAGTATAAACCTACCGGTTATTTCGTCTAAAACTTTATCGTGTAATGTTATAGATGAACATTCCAGACATTGGACATTCTGGGCATTGGACAGTTCGCAATCTGGCAATCTGTAAAAAGGACATTTTGGATTTGATTGAAGAAGAGGCTTGCTAATGACAATTTAAGCAGAGAACTACAATCTGACAAAAAAAGAGTAGAAATTAAAAAGTAGCAACACTGGTGTCGTCTCATTTTCACGATTGATTAGTTGGAAAGGGACGACACTACAGTGTTGCTATTTTTTTATTTCTACTCTATTTGTCGAGACTGTATATAAAATTTAGCTATGCCTATGTTGTATTTCAGGAGTGTGTGATAGAAATGCTGCAAGAGATGTTCGGCGAAGACTCGGTGCCGAAGATGTTTAAAGGGGAGAAGCTGTACGTGACGGTCGACGACAAACGCGCTGATATCGACCTGCTCTCTATGGTGAGCTGTTGTTATCCACTTATAGCAGGCCTCCGTCACTCGCAGTACTTGCGCGCTACAACTACCTACCGCCCGGCCGAGCGGTCTCGGGCCGCGTGCGAACCAATTCCCCATTGTCTAAACGTGTGACGTAGAGTGGCGCAATACAAGAGAGAGATGCAGCAACTACTTCTTTTCGCCTAGCGCCGTGCGATCTGAATTGCACTTTATTATAACGTAGCTAGGGTTGCAATTTATATGAATTATGTCGCCTAGTGCAGCTTCTGTAGGGACTACTATTTGGTATTCTGTGCTTATGTGACTTATACATCGGCTTATGCACGGATTTTATGGTCAGCTAAAGTTTATCCACAGGGCCAAATGTTTTTAATTATTGTTTATACTTGTTCGTTTTTGTTTTGTTGTGTAAACCCTGACCAGAGAAAAAAAAGAAAAAGTATATTTTTGTTTGTTTTTTTCGATTTCCATTATAAAATTTTATTCATCATCATCATCATCATTTCAGCCAGTTGACGTCCACTGCTGGACAAAGGCCTCCCTCAAAGATCTCCACAACGATCGGTCCCGCGCTGCCCGCATCCAGCGGCTTCCCGCGACCCTTACCAGATCGTCGGTCCACCTTGTGGGGGGCCTGCCCACGCTACGTCTTCCGGCGCGTGGCCGCCATTCAAGAACTTTTTTCCCCCAACGGCCATCGGTTCTACGTGCAATGTGCCCAGCCCACTGCCACTTAAGTTTCGCGATTCTTCGGGCTATGTCGGTGACTCTGGTTCGCCTGCGAATCTCATCATTTCTGATTCGATCACGCAAGGAAACTCCAAGCATAGCCCTCTCCATCGCTCTTTGGGTGACTCTGAGCCTTCTTATGAGGCCCAATAAAATTTTATTATTCCATTTTAATTCTGCAATATGGCGAGGTTTTTTATTTTTCTGATGTTATTATTTTATTTAAGAATTGTTTGTTTTCGTCGTTTATATATTTAATCTATCGATACGAGTACCATACCAATGTGTTTGCGAATCAGCAAACAAAAAATGTCACTTAGAAAATAATTTGATAAGACTAATGAAGGATTTATGTTTTTTTTTGTCCAGGAGGTGTCGTGTCCCGCCGACGAGGCATTCGAGCGCACCGTACAGTCCGCCATCACTAAACTATACACAGCGCTAGCGCCCGTCAAGCCGCCGCCCGCGCCGCCCCTGTAGACTGACTATGTGTACGACTGTGATTCAAAACCCTTCGGAGCATAATATACAAAAATAATGTAAACAGGTACTGTTGTACATTTTTCGATTTGTACATTTTGAGTTTTGTACATTTTGCTTTTTTATGCTCCGAAGGGCAAATAAGTGTGGTATTTTATTATAAGACTGTAATTTATAAGAATAAAAAGTATTTTAAATTTAGCAATTATTATTATTTCGTTTTTACAAGAAAAGCATTCCAATGTAATTAAGAAACACATCATAACTATAAAAAAGTTTATTATGTACAACTTAATACTAAACATATTAAAGTATTAAATTAAAATATGGATTAAGGCCTAGGCATACACTATACATTTTCAAGGCACCATAAAAGTAATAAATAAGATTTTCAAACAACGAGCTGGCAACTAATATCGGCTTGTTGAGAAATAAATGTTTAGTAACATTTGCGAGTCGAAGAGTCCACTCGCGAAATAGTTTAACGTGATGAGATCTTGGGGTATAAAACTTAAATTGTCATGAGCTCTGTTAAATACAAGGTCTTAGAATATCCAACCAAGGTAAAATATCTTGTAGTATAGATTCTTTAACTTCCGTTTTCTGTAATTTTCCATATCTTGGTTGGTATCATTGACCTACTATTGTACTAGCGTACATAGAATCGACGCCGTCGGGTCGCACTCAGCAATATGAATTGGTCGTGGGAACCCGGAAAGTGGGAACATATTTTATAGAGAAAACAAGGTATAACCATTAGACCACGTGACTGACACAAACCTACGTCATCTTGCGCTGTTCATCCTTGTCGAATGCGTGTTAATAGACAAGGATGAACAGCGCAAAATGACGCAGGCTTGTGTCAGTCACGTGGTCTAATGGTTAGACCTAGTTTTCTTGGACCATGATATTATTTATTTTTTCTCCTGTGCTTGTACGTGCTCAATGGTTGGTATCAGTGTGAGGAGGCTAGGAGCTCTTGGAGTATCTCTTCCAGAACTTCTTGACGTCGTCGTGTCCTTGGCGCGTGACCACCATGGTGCGCGAGCGCTCGCTCTGCCAGGTCAGCACGCGCTGCTGCTTGGCGTAGTCGCGGAGCACCACAAAGTCCGCCTGACAACACAAAGTGTTCATTTTATTTGTTTATTTAACCCTTTATAAGGCAAAACAACTTTATAAAATGCATTCGTTTTCGACTTTATATTGAGGGTATAAAGATAAAATTAAGGTAGCAATATAGTGGCCATTGCCTTGTAAAGGTTAAAAGCCTGATCAAAAAAATAAAAAATCTCGCCATATTGCGGAATTTCAATGGAACTAATTTTATATTGGAAATTGTTGCCATAAACATAAAAATATACACGTGGCGCCCGGAGAGCAGGTTTTTTCTTTGGTCAGGCTTTGTATCCTGGATATGCGTTGGCTCTGGATATCGGGAGTAATAATTAAACACCGTTGAAAGGTTTAATCGAATCTGTCTATATTACGTATATCTATCTATATCTATGTACTAGACTAGCGACATCTCACTTTCCAGGTTCGAACTTGTATCTATAATATGAAAGCAATACCCGAGGCTATGCAAATTAGCCTGATCTATAGTGTTCTAGTACGTTAGTTCATACAAGTACCGGGAGATGGCGCTAGTAGGAATACAAAATAAACTACTGTCTGTGACAGGCCTTATTTAGTTTATTGCACATAGTTAGACATACAAAGGACAATCACAAATGAGAAGACACAACAGAGGGGCTACTCTTGACGGCGATTCCGATCCGTCGACATTGAGATCGGGCGTTTCGTACACTAGCGCCTCCTTGGTTTCATATTGGACGGATAATGAGTGAACTAAATGAAATCGGACTTTTGTCAACATAGATTTTCGACCTCTACAGTTTTATTATATAGATAACGATTGTTTAATTCAGTTGACACCAAATGTACAGTAAGAAAATAACATTATAGTACTTGGCAGGAATTAAATAAAACTGGGGTCTTGAATGTGAAAATTAAACACAAAGTAATGCGTCGTGCGCCCTCACCTGCGACAGGAACTGGTTGTAGACGACTCCCTCGGTGTATGTGAACCTGTTCCTCTCGCTCTCCCACAGCTTCACCTGGTCCACCACAGTAGGGGGCAGCACCGACGTGGCTCGGATGCCGCCCGTCTCCGACTTCAACATCTGCCAATACCAGTTCACTCATTAATCTCGTGATGCAGGGTCAGCTGCGCTGGTGTGGACACCTTAAACGTATGGAGTCGTCCAGGCTGCCGAAACAGGTATTTTACTCTAAATATAGCTCTACATGGGGAATGTATTGAAAATGTTGAAGATGTGAAGTTTTTAGGAGTACGGATTGACCAATTTTTGAACTGGAAGCTGAAGGTTAATGATTTGGTAAGCTCTATGAGCTCTTCATGTTATGCACTTCGTAGCTTAAGGGATGAGCTAACTAGGGAACAAATTAAAATGGTTTACCATGCTCTGATCGAGTCTAAGCTTAGGTACAGCATAAAGTTGTGGGGAAATAGTTATGATTATAATATTAAAAAAGCTTTTATTGCACAAAAACGAGCAATACGGACTATTGTGCGTATACCGCCATGGGAATCATGTAAAAACTATTTCAAGTCCTTGGGAATATTAACTGTACCCAGCCTATACATTATGGTTCTTTTATCCGGTGTAGTAAAATATCGGTTTTTATATGAAACAACAGAAGAAATGTTTGTACGGTTAACTACGAGACGTAAAGATTTAAAATGCTCACTGCAACCTGCGCTTGGTGTTAGCAGGCATTGCGTTAGGTATCAAGCCGTACAACTCTTTAATAAGTTGCCAATTGATTTGAAAATAATTACTAACGTAAATACTTTTAAATATAAACTAAAAATGTTTCTGTTGGAAAAGTGCTGTTACTCTATAGACGAATTTTAATTTTTATTGTACAATGGTAAATGTACCTACATATTTTTATGTATTAATTATTATTTTTTTGTGACGAATTTTGATTGTATGTATTTTGTGACTTGTGATAATATATTGATTTATTTCTACTTTTGTATAACATAAATTATTCGTATTGCTCACATCACTACATAGTATAAAATAAAGTCGCTTTCTCCGTCCCTATGTCCCTTTGTACGCTTAAATCTTTAAAACTACGCAACGGATTTTGATGCGGTTTTTTTTAATAGATAGAGTGATTCAAGAGGAAGGTTTATATGTATAATACATGCATAATATGCTTAAAGATAACCCACAATAACCATTTTCCCGTGCGGAGCCGGGGCGGGTCGCTAGTTAATGTTATGTTATTATTTTTTGTGGGCTATCTTTATATTGACATGTTGTTTGTAATTTTTTATTTAACAGAATTTGAATGTAATAATTTTGTGGTTATTGATTTCTTTCTCTCTTTCTTGTTTTATGTACACCAATATGTAATTTCGAACACAATTTTTATTGTTTGCGAATAAATAAATAAATAAACGTAAAGGTGCAAACATACTACCAAAACGTGACACGACGCCACGCCACCCGATGCATGTCAGTACTTATCAATTCCATATATTTAATATAGTCAGAAGCGCATAGACAACACGCTATGTGACCACACGCCGCAACATCCAACCGATTTGGATCAGCGTGTTGCCGGGAGAGGGGGAGGACACGCCACCCGACGAATCAGCGCAGTGTGTTTCTAGTTACACCCGACGCCACGCGTTCTTTCGAGAACATTTTTAAGGTTATCATCATAAAAGAAAAGATATTTTTTGTTAGTTTTTGTTGTCATCCGAAAAAATATATATCTCTCACTATCTTTAACCAATTTTTTGTAAAGGGTGTGATATTCATCATACATAGCTCTGTCTTGATTTATTTCATGAACCCAGTATCGTCTGCGTCTAGTACGTCTGTTTCTGTACAAAATATATCCCCAAAATCTGAAATAAATCTTCATCAAAATCTTCATCTAGCTCGTCTTCAAGCAGAATCGAATCCATGGCCACGTGACACGTCAATACACTTCAGTCTTTCGTGAGATACTACACTACACGATACGTGTTGTAGCCTCGCGTGGCGTGTTGCCTATGTGCACGACGAGCGTCGGGTGTCGACACAACACATCGCGTTGCGTTTTCATAGTATGTTTCGACCTTAAGCCAGGCGGACAGTACCTGCGTTACAGGGATGTATTAAAGTGTCACTTGACTGCAATTGGCATATCTCCTGAGTCATGGGAGGAGCTTGCAACTCGGAGGTCGGAATGGCGAACTGATGTCAAAACGGGTTTAGAGAACTTTGAGCGCGCCCGTCTTGAAGAACTTGACTATCAACGCCAGATTCGGAAAACTCGACCCAAGCCCAACTGCAACTACACATACAATTCGAGCGGGTCTCTTTACTGTGCTACTTGCAATAGGATTTTTAAAACCAAGTTTGGTTTTGCTAGTGATGCTCGCGCTCATGCAAGAGCCCAGTCTAACATTGTCTAAGGGTGTCGCCGTCGACGGATACGTCTGGGAGGACATCATCATCACTATAAGTTTGTTTACGTGTATCGTTTATTATGTATACTATAATAAAACTGAAAAATGGGGAAGTGTCCCGAAAAAAGAAATCAATTCTAATATTTCTTTTCTCATTGATTCTAATTAGTCCGTCAGTTAGATTAACGAAAAAAATTGAACAAGTATTTATTTTTTTCAATTTGGTGAAGATATATCGCATCAAATGTAGGAGAAGAGTGCTATGACGTCACCTTTTCCGTACAATTTGTATGGCGGCGTGTCGTCCCTGGAAATTTCTAAGTGTTTTTTGAATAATTTTATTTGGCTGAAACGACTTCAAAAATAAGCTTAAAATCGTAATCATATCGTCGTAATCGTAAAATATAAAATCTAATTATAATTTATCGTAAAATAAATCTTGCCAAATGATTTGATTTTAAACCAAAAAGGCCGTATTCTGCAAATAAAAAATGTAACTGCCAAACCCAACCTAGTAAAACATGAGACAGCAACGTCATTTAAGGGAGGATTACAGTCAATTGTAGTAATGTTACTAATTACGAACTTGTGGGTGTGAGTGTTGTTCTAAGTAGTGTACAATCTGCTCGGCGGTGATTCCCCCGCGCAGCGCTTGCCGCACCGACTCGCGCGTTAGAACCCCTACTACTAAATTTGGAAACCTGAAAAAAAAAGCGAAAATTATATTTATTCAAATCACTACATAATAAAACAAAGTCGCTTCCCGTCTGCCTGTCCCTATGTATGCTTAGATCTTTAAAACTACTCAACGGATTGTGATATGTTTTTTAATAGATAGAGTGGTTCAACAGGAACGTTTATATGTATAATATGTATATTACATTATTACTTAGGGATAACCTACAATAACCTATTTTCCCGTGCGAAGTCGGAGCGGGTCGCTAGTTAAAAATATTTTATTATCAGACCAGAGTCCATAGTCTAGTTATTTCTCGTCTTTTTATTTATTAGCTGAACCCAGCTCGTGACCATGACAAAGTTTGTTCGACAGAATTTTGCGATCTATCTCTCAGTCAACCTTATTAAATTAATTTAAATTCCATTACGGTTATATTTTAATTGCTAAGCTTAGTTTATGTTTCATGTGTTACAATGTGTGGTAAATAAATGTATTCTTTCTCTCTTTCTTCCACTAGTGTCTTTCGAGCGTCGTCGTGCGTCGCGCATATCCCAATCCGTATGTTGTCAAGTGTACGGGCTATTTCCCGCACCCCACTACGCGGTTCCGCCGCCGTCCCAAACATATCCTTTCCGAACGTGACGACGAAATCACTGATGCAGTTAAAGCAGTCAAAGAATTTAGATTACACCTTACAGAATGCCCTTCTGGTAGTGAATACCCTTCAGGTAACAATTACCCTTCAGGTAACAACACCCGCACCCGCCGGCGGGGGCGCGGCCAGAACCAAAATCAAAATTGAAAATCAGAGACGGAGCCCCTCAGGCGTCGTCTCCTTCACGATATTTTTCAATATCAACGCGCCAGGCCGTGGTCCGAGGCTCCCTCGAGCCGCCCCTAGACGCGTTGGTATATGACTTTTTTTGGGGTAGAGTCTTCCACTCCCCCGCAAGTCCGGTGAAGCTTGATTTGTCGTACCTTTTCGACACAAGCATAGGTCAATTCAAAAAAAAAAAAAGCGTCGCGCATACAATCATAGGCAGCAAGGCGAGTGAAACAAAACACGGACGCGGATGATTGTATGCGCGACGCACATAGACGACGCGCATACAATCATAGGCAGCAAGGCGAGTGAAACAAAACACGGACGCGGATGATTGTATGCGCGACGCACATAGACGACGCGCATACAATCATAGGCAGCAAGGCGAGTGAAACAAAACACGGACGCGGATGATTGTATGCGCGACGCACATAGACGACGCGCATACAATCATAGGCAGCAAGGCGAGTGAAACAAAACACGGACGCGGATCATTGTATGCGCGACGCACATAGAAGACGCTCGAAAGACTATAGTCCCCTATAGTAGAAGGTACCCCTTTTATGTCGATATAAATATTGTTTGGCTGGCAGACGCGATATTCAAAAGATGTCTTCTTTTAAATATTATAAAGCATTGATTTATAACAGACCACACCACAGATAAAACATGAACGATTCAAAAATGGGACGGCAAAGAGATGCTCAAGCACCTCTTTTACCACAGTAAAAATACAAACATAGTAAGAAAGACTAAGGTTGAAGTGCCTACTATACCTAACATACCGTCAGTTGCAGAAACATCCATTAAAATTAAAGCTCTTTTAAATCTATTGCTGACCCTTTTTATCTCTTTGACAAAGAAAGAGTCAGCAATAGATCAGAGAATCAGAAGAAGCTTTAACTTTAATGAACCTTTCTGCAACTGACGGATAGAGTGCTAAACCTACTATAGTGCTTGATCTTCCCAACCTATAGTGCTAAAGCTACTGTTGTGAGCCGATAGTCGCTAAGCTTGCCTACCTATAGTGCTTAAAACCATTATAGTGGGACTATAGTGCTTGATCTTCTCTACCTAGAACGGTAAAGCGACGGTGGTAATACTATAAAAAGACTAAGGTTGAAGTTAGTAAAAATCACATATTACATTTTGATTCCAGTGCACTACGTTACCGCAATGAAAATGCGACCGTAATGGGAGAGAATAAGGTTGTAATTAGGAATTTACACGTGTGTCAGACGGTCCCAAGTCTTCAATTCGCTATTGTACAACGCGCTAAATCTATGGTCAATAAAGCAATGTTGTAAAGCCAAAATGCGCGAATAAACTGCCAGTGAGAAAGCAGCGAGCAAGCAGGACGCATACTCGCCACAGTACCACAGTAGACTCAGAACAGTAAGTTATCTCCATACCAACTGGCCGCATCGGTTTGAATGTCAGCGCGCCGTGTAGGCACGCGCCGTCACGCACACGCTGGTATTTAGCCCACACTGCCGCTCCCCCCTTCTTATTTCCTCTTATTGTATGCTAGTGTGTGCGTGACAGCACGTGCCTATACGGCGCGCGGCGCGGACGCACACATTCAAACCGACAGCGGCACGTTTGTATGAAGATAACGCCCGTTTATTTTTCTCTGTTTGCCTTGTGTTTGGCCGGTGGAGAATGCCGTACGGCATTAGGCCCGCCAATAGTGTTGTGCAATGAAGTTAAGCAAATAAAAAAATAATAATTTACTGGTTTTACTGTGACAGTACAGAATGATTTTACTCACCTATAGAACAGTTCAGTGAAGAGGCCCAACAGAGCGACTTGCAAGTTGGTCTGTGTGTACGCGTACACTCGGTAGTTAGTCTCGACCACTATGTACCCCTGCTGCTGCGGCTGCGCATGGTCTATGGGGGCCACCAGCGGGGCTCCGTCTTTGACGCACAGGATGTTTAGAGCGAGGCGGGTCGGGTAGAACCTACCTGCTTTGCGCTAATAAAACCAAAATTGATTTTTATTACTCGTTATATTACTTTTTAGTCTATGTATAATTTTTTTTCGGCATGTATTTAAATCGATATCATATAAAAAGATAATTTAAAAAATATATAAAACCGCCTTCAAGGTCCTAACCTACACTAAAAAGTTAAAAATAAAATATAAATCTAGCTGAAAGCATAGAAATTTAATATGGCTATTAATATTCCTTATTTACATAAATTGTAACATCATATTATAAACATGTGTAGACATTGTTATACTCTTCACCTTGGAGTCTGTCTCTGAGAGGAGTCACATGTCTAAGGTATGAAAAAGGTCAGATTATTTTTGGACAGACGCTCCACGCGTGTTTAAATTTTTCGTGATAAGCCCTAAATCTTTAGATTAGAGTTACACTTGAAAAATAAATTACCTTTCTTTGGTATACAAGTCCGAATTCTCTTAAATGTTGCAAAAATACCAACATATTGTTGCTCATTCCCTCTGTGCTGTAATCCTGAAACAAAAGTGACCCATGATTACTACTACTGTAAAATTCAGGAAATTATTTTATTAACTAAACCCAGTAAAATAAACTATAGTTTTAAAGCTTCTTTTCTAGAGTGCTAAAGTCAAAGTCAATTGAATAAACTTGAAAATGAAAATGAAATTACTTCGAATAAAACATTATTCGAAGTAAGATTTTACAAATCATTTAATTTTTTCGACGTCGAGTCAACTTATTCTTCATAGGTTTTTTAAATACACTTAACCATTAATAGAATGCTGAAACTACCTACTATACCTTTCCTAGAGTGCTAAACCTACTGTAATAGGATTACAGTGCTTGATCTTCCCAACCTATAGTGCTAAAGCTACTGTTGTGAGCCTATAGTCGCTAAGCTTGTCTACCTATACTGCTTAAAACCATTATAGTGGGACTATAGTGCTTGATCTTCTCTACCTAGGACGGTAAAGCGACTGTGGTAATACTATAGTATCCGAGCTTCCCTATCTTTTCTAAAAGGCTAAGACACTACAGTGGCTGAGCTTTTCTACCTTATTATTATAGTGCAGAAGCTACTGTAGTGGGAATATAGTGCCTAAGCTTGTGGTGGGAACCTAAAGTGTTCTAAACTAATACTTTCCTATAGTGCTAAAGCTACTATAGTGAGCCTCTAGTGCTGAAGCTTCCGTACCTTTCCCAGCGTGCTAAAGCTGAGCTGGTATAGGAAGGCGAGGCACTCCGCGGCGCTGAGGCTCCTCTTCTCAGCGGTGTGGAGATAGTGCTGGAGAAACAACCACACCTGCTTCGGGGTGCTGAGGAGCAGGAACTGGAAGCCGGACCGGGTTATCACCGCTGAACCGTCTTCGGCGTCTCTGCACAATCATCAACATCATCATAAAACTTAGCGTGGGCAGGCTGACGATTTGTAGGCTTAGTATGTAAGAAGCGATAGGCTCGACAAGCTGTCAAACGCGACATAGTGACATAAGAGCCATAGCAGTTCTGTCAATATGTCGCGTTTGACAGCTTCTCGAGCCTGTCGCTTCTTACGTAGTAAGGCACCTGGTGAGGATCGCGGGAAGCTGCTGGATGCGGGCAGCGTGGGACCGATCATTGTGGAGATCTTTAGTGAAGACCTTTGTCCAACAGTCAACATCTTCTTCCTCTGTACAATATGACACATAAATCGTGTTCGGAAAGAGGGAGCCGTTTTCTAACCTATTGTTCTATGCACTGTTTTTTTTATAAGTTAAGAATAATGGTAAGATAAAAAATAATATATTGTATTTAAGACGATTCCCGGTATTACCGAAAAACGAAATCCCGGAAATTCGGGCATATCCATAGTTTTTATAAAATCGCCCCCTATCCGACCTCTGCACATAAATATAAAACACTAACTTTCCACCCCGCAGCTCCACCCGCGTTAACAGTTTTTCCCGTGGGAATAAGGAATTTTCCCGTGGGTATGAGGAATTTTCCCGTGGGAATGAGGAATTTTCTAGTGGGATTGAGGAATTTGTCCTAGGTCCTTCTCCAAGGTCTATTCTATCTTTACCAAGTTTTAGGGCCAGACAGATATTTGGTAATTGTACAGGGGTAAATACGAATTTCTGATCACGGTTCGCCTAGCCATATCATCACATTTTAGTTCTTCTTCTTTGTTTCTTTCAACTAGTTCTTCTCCACAGAATAAAACCAAATATTTGAAATTGCCAGAAAATTAAGTGTTGTAAGTTAAAAATAGATACATTGATTTTGAGACCCTCACCTAGTCATAAGCCCAGCGTGCAGTAGGATCCTAACAGCATCGGCGCTAATGCCCTCAGTCTGAGCGCTGCCCACCATGTAGTGGAGAACGCATTCCCACCGTTCCAAGGCATATGCGTCCAAGAAGGCTATGTCTCGGGCCTTGCCGTCTGGCTCTAGGGACGATGACATACTCCATGGTCTACCACTGAAAGACGAAATGGAGGTAGAATAAATATTATTTTAAGACAAATAAGGACTGATGGCATGTTACAGAATCACAAAAAAAAACTTACCCTCCAAGTAAAGCAACTTTCAGGTTTTTCTTAAAGGACTGTGCCAATATCCAGCCTGGTAGACCACCAGGGATCGGAGCTTCTTGCCACACCGACAGCTCAGATAATGTTTCACATGCTTTCGACTGCTCTCTGCAAAAACAGATAAGATATATACATATTTAAAAAAAAGAAGCTGTCCACCAATGTGAGTGTACGTACATTGGTATTACTTTTTTTCTGTAGGAATGAGATATTTTCCAATGGCAAGAAGATGAAAAAGTTAAAATAAATAAAGTTATATTGAACTGAGCTGAGCTGAGTTGTTCTATTCTGAGCTTTATTCAGGATAAATAAAAGTTCATTTTCAATCAATAGTAAGTTTTATTAACGCTATGGTATGGTGGTAGATGGGAGTAGGTACTTACTTTGCATGGGCCTGAGAAACCCACGACGCGACGACAGCCTGTGGTACGGGTTGTTCTACAAACAACAAACGAATAACGAAGTGGCGAGCTAATTCAGGCAGTTCACTGAAATTATAAACAAAACCTAACCTCAAAAAAACTATATCGTCCTAATTGTAAGTTTTATGAAATATTCACAATATTATCTTTTACCGGTAAACAGCCAGACATATAGTAGGATAATTATATAAAGTCTCTAAAAATTGCGGCGAACGACTTTTCAATATTCGTGCAGATCTTTGCATTGTAATGTTGGAGATGGATTTAAATTTAGCGAGGACTTCGATTTCGATGATTCTGACATTGTTCTTCTTATTTTTACGTAATTATTCACGAGAAAATAAATAAATCACATAATTTCTTTTCATAAACAAACACAACAAAAAGCACTTGTGTGATGTGTGATTGTGTG